>PVKV010017445.1:0-47676 GCA_004027835.1 Alouatta palliata
TGACACAGGAACAGAAAACCAAACACCGCATATTCTCACTCATAGACGGGTGTTGAACAATGAGAACACATGGACACAGGGAGGGGAGCATCTCACACGGGGGTCATTTGGGGGGAAAAAGGGGAGGGACAGCAGGGGGTGGGGAGTTGGGGAGGGATAGCATGGGGAGAAATAACAGATACAGGTGATGGGGAGGAAGGCAGCAAATCACACTGCCATGTGTGTACCTATGTAACAGTCTTGCATGTTCTTCACATGTACCCCCAAACCTAAAATGCAATAAAAAGTATATATATTAAAATAAATAAATAAATAAATAAATAAATAAATAAATAACTCCCTTGGAACTCTAAGAAGTATGTGTCATACATACTCCTAATTCAGAATTGGAGAACAAAAACTATCTTCATAATGGCATTGAACTCTACTTCAAGGGAATTTGGAAAATACAAAAGAGACAAAATACCTGTTTGTGTCTTCTCTTCATCAATGATGGTCTGCTCTTCAGGATTTACTAGGCAACCACAATGTTCAAGAATTGACTAGCTATCCAGAATGCAGACAATGTGTGCCCCCAATTCAAAAGAAGCATAATGGAGAAAATATTATTGTGTTTATAATACCACAAAGGGGTTGAAAGTTAAAAATGAGCCATGGTCTGCCAAACTAATCGTGTTCAGATTTGTGCTACTTTTGGGGAGGATTTTTGCCAATCTTGGACTTCAGTGGACCCCGATGTAGGCTGAGTTCTTACATGTCCAAGAAAACTCTGATCACCCACTGGATACACCATTCTTTTGGTGGGATTTTCCACAGCAGGCCCATCAGAGAGGTGGCTTAGTATAATAGACTGTTAATAATTGTATTCTTTATGAAAAAGCTTTCAAAATATGCAATACGATGGAAAATCTTTGAAACTCATTTTAAATCTTCAATCTGCCAATGTCAAGCAGACAAAGCGTGGAGCAGCATATGTTTTTAAGTATCTCACAGCTGTTGTCTTAAAAGCTGTAGACAGCTTTAGCTCAGCCAACATACTCATTTCCTGCAAATAAAGGGTTGAACAGATATGAATACCCATATCTCTGCACTCAAAATGCATGTGCTTGAGTATCATTCTTCATTTATATATAGCACTTTTTATTTGTAAAGGACTTTCTGATTACTCTGGTGACTTGTTCTCTAAGTCAATCCTGTGAATGGCATTTTCAGAGTTGGCAGACAAGAGAACTAAAATGCTGAGGCTGTGCCACAGGCTAAGGGCCTGTGCCTCTTGGGTCCTGCAGCGCCATGTGTTGGGATGAGAAGATGTTGAAAACTGCGAGGTGCACTTAGAGACCTCTGAATCACTTTCTGCCCTAAGTGGATGTTCTTGGGGCAATTTGTTATGTGGCGAGATGGTAAGATCTGTCCTTGGCAATGTGAAAGTAATGCCAGTTTATACTTTATGATTCTTTTCTCCTAAGCTACTTAAAGTGCTTTTCAGATAATAACTCACAAATTACCCTAACATCTCTATGATACATGTCTGTGGCAGATATTATTTTCATTTTAGCAGTAAGGAAGAAATTGAAGCATAGAGTCATAGAACAACTTAGAATCGCCCCTGGCTCCCAGCCAGCAGGTTGATTTAGCAAAGAAAGCATACAAGTAAATTCAGTAAAGATCTTTTTTTTTTTAAGACAGGGTCTTGCTCTGTTGCCCAGGCTGGAGTGAGGTGGTGCAGCCATAACTCTTCATAACCTCAAACTCCTTGGCTCAAACGACCCTCCCACTTTAGCCTCCCAAGTAGCTGAGACTACAGGTGTGCACCACCATGCTCAGCTAATTTTTTTTTAATAGAAATGGGGTCTTTCTATGTTGAGCAGGTTGCTCTTGAACTCCTGGCCTTAAGTGATCCTACTGCCTCAGCCTCCCAAAGTGCTGGTATTACAGGCATGAGCCACCATACCGGGACTCAATGAAGAACACTTTGACGGAAAAGACTTCAGACATACTTATCTACCAGCAACAAAACTAAGAAATAATTATGTGGTGAGTCCAAAATAGAGCTCTCTGCATTGACAATTCTCAATAAATATTAAATGACTGCAGCAACAATAAGAATCTGCTTGTTCTCTGTTTAGGAGCTGACTGCAGACCCACTTTGGGTATTCAAACTTCTTTTCAAGGCCAATAAATTCTTATTGAGGGATATCATTCCCCTCTATTCAGAAACTAAAAGCCCCTTTTGCATCAGAAAATGTTTCTCTGACAAAAAAAATGTTTTAAAAACTTTATGAAAGAAACAAAAAAAGAAATGGAACAAGTATAGTTCCTGCCATGCATAATTAACCAGGTAACTCTTAGCATGTGTGTGTTTATTCATCTGATTTTCCAGCTCTTTCAAGGATCCAAATGTGAAATGGAGCACTTGGGAAAAACTCAGAGATTTATAAGGCACTCTGGGGAATGCAAGGTCTATAAACCGACACATTAGCCTCATCCATAGCCAGGGTATGAAGTTCTTTTACTACCACAATATGGACCACAGTATTTCTAATCCAGAGATAATTTGGTATCAGTAACCAATATAAGATTGGCACTGAAATGTCCTTCATTTCCCTTTACTGCTTCCAACCTAGGCAATGTAAATGTAATTGAGTGGAAATTGCTTTTCAAGGAATTGTGTCTGCACCAGAAACGTGGATTCAGAGTCCATCTCATCTCCTCAGGCCAGCTAACAAGCACTTTTCTGTTTGAAAACTTAACAGAAAGTTCATATGGTGGCTTCTCATGCTGAATTCACATAGTTTAAGGAGAATTATACGCTAAATACAGTTTTCACAAGCCGATAACCTGGGGTGCAAAAATAGAACCTTTACTTTTTTCTGTAATCAAGCTTAACTTCTATCTCAAGCTCTGAGTCTTCTCTGCAGCAGGAAAGTTAATCTTCCCAATTTAAATTAATTCAAATTAGTGGTTCTTCAGTCACTTCAAGGGTAAAATTAGACAAATTCAGGGGTTCATGCTTTCTCTTTCATTGTTTCAAGATGTCAGTGCAGTTCTGTGGGAACTGCGTGTACCATGGTGCTGAGAAGTGAGATAGCTTCTCCACTGGCATCTGATGACAGCACTTTCACCTGCCGGCCTTTGGTCAATGGTCTTGATCTCCATAGCATCCCCTGCCAGTGTGCTTGGATCCACCACAGCCTGTGGCTTTTCCATGCTGCTCCTGACTGGAAACCCTTGTCACAACCTCTCTCAGCCACGTCCACAACCCACTAGGAACACTGAAAATTCCTGTGGGCTCTTCTCTAAGCTACAGGAGCCTCAGAATTGCCAGAGCCCATCTCACCTAGATTTGCCTCATTGCCCTCTCTGCTTTGGTACTGCTTCAATGTGCCCATGAGGTTAGCTGTGCCCTCAGGCCTTACCCACAAAGCAAGCACAATTCTTCCCTGCTCTTAGAACCCTCCAAATCAATCTGAGCCTTTTCTCAGCCTCACCCAGGAACTGGTCACTGCTAAACCAGGACTCTAGAGTCAAACTTCCTGAGTGCAAACACTGGCTCTGCCACTTACTAGCTATGAGACTTTGGACCAGTCTCTCGACTGGTCTGTGCCTCACTCTTCTCCTCTACAAAATGGGATCTATATCATAAGGTTATTAACATATGTACACTTGGTATAATTGTTGGCACATAGTAGGTACTACATGGGTTGGATATGATTATTGCTGCTGGTCCACGGTGGAGGCTGAGAATGGGGCACTTCTCCCAGAGCCATATCAGCATCTATCTCCAAGCCCGTTGAGGGAAAGAATTAGCTGTCACTTTGCACTGTCTTCCCATTCTAATGTCTACTTTATAAACATTGTGCTCTGAATCCTTCAGTCTCTTAGGCGTTGGGAACTCAAAATACCTTTTCTCTTTCAAAATCCTGAACTTCTCCAATTTAAGTCTTTGACTCTGCCATAGAAGACATCAAGAAACTGTTAAGCTATTGGAAATTAAAAGTCAAGAGTTTGTCTTCTTCACTTGTCTCTCCCCTAAGATAATAATACTGATCTCCCTGATCAGAGAGAAAGACTGTAAACTACAAAGGTAGTGTAGTTTCCTTTCTTTTTTTTTTTTAATGAGAAAATTAAGTTTCCATCCAATTACTTTTTTTCTTTTTATTCCTTTTAGGACCATCAGAAAATTCAGAAGAAAGAGAGAGAGAAAATAGGATATTGTGGGGGTACAGAGGAGGAAGGACAATATGGCTGATAAATGCAGTCAGGAAGAGCTTCTCCTGGTAAGAGACACCAGAGTAGCCTGGCATATTCCAGACAGATCTTATGAGAGAATGCACTGAGAGTGGATGGAGAAATGATGCATACACTGGGGCTGAAGAGGGAGGAAGCTGGGAACCCTCCACAAGGTTGCCAAGTGCTGGGTCTCATTCCTGCCCCTGAAAGCTCCCAAGAAAGGGGTGAGTAAAGGAATTGCAGAGTGGCCAACTCTTACAATGGACCTCTGGGATCCTAGCTGCAGGAGATCACATGGCCCCATGAGCATTTAATATTGCAGGGAATACTACCAGGAGAGTCGGTAGAGACATAGATCCAGTCTGCATGGAACCTGCGGAATTTGGTGAGCGAAGAGCTGCAAAGGAATACAGACAAATCACAAGGCTCTCCATACTCCTCTAGGTGGCTCTGACCTTTGTTAACTGCTTGACCCGGCAAGCAGGGCTGTCTTTACCATGAGACCAAGGAAGTGTGATCTACATACACACACACCCATCCACTGGTCCCTCCCAGGGTCCCTGCCTGGCCACTTCCATGAAATCAGGAACATTATGAAGCCTCCACTGCTCTGCTAGAGCACTTTTGTCAATCACCAACATCATAGTGCTTTTACTGGTGGCCTTTGTCACCTCACCATAGTGCTTTCACTGGTGGCCTCCAATGCTCTATTGGAGCACTTTCCCCAATGGCCCCCTGACTGTCCCACTGGAATGCTTTTGCTGGCAATACCTGATGCAGCACTTTAGCCAGCAGCCACCAACAGAGTGCTTTTTCCAGTGGCCTAGGACCACCTCAAATCTCCAACCTCAGTACAGCCAGTGTTCAACCTAGAGAGGTCAGAGGGCAAAGGCATAGGGATGGTCCCAGCTCCCTAGGGCTAGAGCACACAGCCCAGGAGTGCTATACTGAGGGTTGTCCACCTGCAAACATCCATAACTCCAACTTATAGTTGAAGTCAATCAACTATATTCAACTTAAATTATCTAAGAGTTGAAAGATGATATAATCATTTTAAGAAAGATTCAAACTGAACTTCTGGAATTGAAGAATTAACTATAGGAATTTTGGAATACAATGGAAGTATTAACAATACAATAGACCAAACTGAGGAATAAATCTCAGACCTTGAAGATTGCTCCTGAATCAATGCAAGCAGACAGAAATGCAGAAAAAATCATTTTATAAAATGAACAAAACCTACAAGAAATATGTAAGGAGACCAAACCTATGACTCATTAACATTCCTGAAAGAGAAGGAAAGAAAGTAAGCAACTTGAAAAATATATTTCAGTTTATAGTTTATAAAAATTTTCCCAACAATGCTAGAGAGGTTGACATGCAAATTCAAGAAATTCAGAAAACTCCTGCAAGATACTATATAGGATGGCCATTTACAAGACTCAGTCATCAGATTCTCCAAGACCAACATGAAAGAAAAATATCTTAAAGGTGCTCTTGTAAGGCAGGCCTGGTGGTGATGAAATCTCTCAGCAATTGCTTGTCTGTAAAGGATTTTATTTCTCCTTCACTTATGAAGCTTAGTTTGGCTGGTCATGAAATTCTGGGTTGAAAGTTCTTTTCTATAAGGATGTTGAATATTGGCCCCCACTCTCTTCTGGCATGTAGGGTTTTTGCCAGGAGATCCACTGTGAGTCTGATGGGTTTCTCTTTGTGTGTGACCCAACCTTTCTCTCTGGCTGCCCTTAGCATTTTTTCCTTTATTTCAACCCTGGTGAGTCTGACGATTATGTGCCTTGGGGTTGCTCTTCTCGAGGAATGTTCTTTGTGGTGTTCTCTGTATTTCCTGGATTTGAATGTTGGCCTGCCTCGCTAAGTTGGGAAAGTTCTCCTGGATAATATCCTGAAGAGTGTTTTCCAGCTTAGATTCATTCTCCCGGTCACGTTCAGGTAGGCACACCGATCAAATGTAGATTACGTCTTTTCATATAATCCCATATTTCTTGGATACTTTGTTCATTTCTTTTCACTCTTTTTTCTCTAATTTTGCCTTCTCATTTTATTTCATTGAGCTGATCTTCAATCTCTGATATCCTTTCTTCTGCTTGATTGATTCAGCTATTGAAACTTGCGTATGCTTCACGAAGTTCTCGTACTGTCTTTTTCAGCTCCATCAATTCATTTATGTTCTTCTCTAAGCTGATTATTTTAGTTAGCATTTCATCTAAGCTTTTTAAAAGGTTCTTAGTTTCTTTACATTGGGTTAGAACATGTTCCTTTAGCTCAGAGAAGTTCATTATTACCTACCTTCCGAAGCCTGTTTCTGTCAATTCATTAAACTCATTCTCCATCCAGTTTTATACCCTTACTGGTGAGGGGTTGCAATCCCTTGGAAGGGAAGAGGCGTTATGGTTTTTGGTGGTTTCATCCTTTTTGCTCTGGTTTCTTCCCATCTTTGTGGATTTATCTACCTTTAGTCTTTGAAGTTGGTGACTTTCAGAAGGGTTATCTGAGTGGACGTCCTTTCTGTTGAAGCTATTTGTTTCTTTTTGTTTAGTTTTCTTTCCAGCAGTCAGACCCCTCTGCTGCAGGACTGCTGGAGTCCACTTCAGACCCTGCTTGCCTGGGAATCACCCACGGGGGCTGCAGAACAGCAAGGATTGCTACCTGTTCCTTCCTCTGGTAGCTTCTTAAAGGTAGAGAAAAGGCACCAGTCACTTACAAAGAAAACCACATCAGGTTAACAGTGGACCTTTCAGCAGAAACCTTACAAGCCAGAAGAGACTGGGGGCCTATTTTCAGTGTCCTTAAAGAAAAGAAATTCCAATTAAGAATTTCATATCCAGGCAAACTAAGCTTTATAAGCAAAGGAGAAATAAAGTCCTTTTCAGACAAGCACATGGTAAGGAAATGTGCTACCACTAGGCCTGCCTTATATAAGGTCCTTAAGGAAGTGCTAAACATGACAACAAAAGAAAGATTCCTGCCATCAAAAAAAAAAAAGGCACACACACTTGGGGGTGCTGGGGGTGCTGGGGGTGCTGGGGGGGGGGCGGGGCTGAGGCTGGTGTAGGCTCTGTGCCTTGTTCTCCCCTGGTGCCACCTGGACATTGCTCAAGATGCTGGCACCATGAAGATCTGGACTTCAGAGCATGTCTTTGACCCCCCCATGGGAAACTGTTACAACAGCTACAATGCAGAAATACCCAAAACCTGTGAACCCAAGTGTGGTTGGAGTTGACGTGTTGGACAGATATATAGATCCCTCTGGAAAGTTGCACAACCACAGACTTCTCAGCACAGAGTGGGGACTCCCTTCCATTGTGAAGTCTCTTATTGGTGCAGCAAGAACAGAAACATAAGGGCAAGAACATTCTGTAGCTGATCTTGTAGAAAGCAATAGAACTTAAATCTACTAATACTTCATTTACAAATAGGGTTTCAGTAGGTGAGAGACTTGTATACAAACCACATCCTCAGGACCCAGAAAAAAATTATTTTGACTCAAGAACCATAATCACTGTGAAAGGAGTTAACCTCAGCAGTTACCTTGAAGGACTGATGGCAAGTATGACATCCTCAAACGCTAGTAAAGGCTGAGAAGCAATGGAATGGGTAATATATAAATTAAATGCTGAGATTCAAGAACTGACAGCCTCAGCAAGAGGAAACATAAGGACTCAAATGGCGTCAGCAGCATTTGCAGAGATGTGATCATGACTGTTGGTAGACAACGCCAGGTACCCCAGGTCTCTCCGAGCTGACTATATATTTATTTGTTATTTTAAAAATACAACTATATTTTAGGTAGTTTTTTTTTATAAGCTGGTGTAAGGCTATGTGACTTTTGATCAAACAGATTGAGGGCCTCTAAATAAAAGGGATCATCTGAAATTAATGCTGTTTGAAATTACTATCTGATTTTGAGGGTTCCAGTATTTCTGTGAAAATTCAACAAGAACTCCTTGGAAATTGGTATTGATATTGAGTCTCCTTAAGGTGGACTTTTTAAGCTTTTCATACATTGGAACTCCACCTGACTTTGGACCAGCTCCAGAAGAGAGTAAAGCCACCTCCTATGTTGCCCATTGCCCTGCTGCTATACATGTCAACAGCTTGCACAAGGGAACTCACTTAAAAGGGGAAATTGTATAGTTTTAAAATGTATTTTGTGTAAAATAACTTGCTCTGCTATAAACCATCATTAAAAACCAGTGTTTTGATTTGGTACTTAAATATTTTTGGAGTGAAAACTATCACTAAAGTAACAGGACTCCAAGAAAAGTATAGTTTCATTAAAGAGTACTGTATTGATTTGCCAAAGTCTTGTAACTTAGTAAACGTATTAACTTCCTTAGATTTGTACTTTGTGATTTAGTATGCTGTACCGTGGGCTGGTTATGTTAACTGAAAAAAATAAAGTCATTACCTGGGTTTTGCAGTGCTCTAACTTAAATAGAAGAACAGCTGTTCACATATGTTAACATTTCACATTTGCCTAACTTAAAAATTGCCATGTGTCAGAATCACGGTTTTGTAATTGCTAAGACATGATATGTCAAATTATTTGAATATAATTACTTTTCGAGGTAATTGTGACCACAAAACATCTTTTTTACATGAAGGACCTGTAGATCATTTGAAATTACTCAAATGATGTCTTGCTCTGAAGCATAAACCCCAGGTACTTAAATTAATGTTTTTAATAACACAGTGTCACTGCAGGATTTAGGGGCAGTGGGGAAGAACAATGATAATGGTGGGGGGAGGCTTGGCCTGAAACTAACCGCTAAGTGAATTGCATTGCAGTTTTTGTTTATGGGAATTCCTTATTTGGGATGTCAGAGGGCAGCTGCAAACTGAAAAGCAAACCAGTAAATGTACTTTGTTTTATATTTTGTAGCAGACAATTATCAACCACTAAATAATAGCTTGACACTTGCAATTGTTGCATAGAGTATTTTTGTTAGAAAATGATTAACTCTTGCCTTTATTTTACAGTGCTTAATATGATAAACTTCTAGTCATGTTTTCTATCAAAGAGACCAGTTAATATATGTATATAAACCACAGAAATAATATAACAAACTATTTTTAAATTTTCATTTTTCTACTTAAAAATTGTTTAGCTTAAGAATTCTTAGGACATGTGTAAAAGCAAGTTAAATTTAATAAGTTTTCTGATTCTTTTTTGTAACCTGAGATAGTTTTTACAAGTGAAATAAGATTTCAGCTAAATAAAACATCACTAAATAATTGATATTTGATGAAAATCTGCATGGTATAATTTCTGCAAATTATACTTGTTCTGAAAAGGGTGTAATGCCCAAATAATAAGAGGTCTTTTTTGTTTTGTTTTGTTTTGTTTTTTGAGACAGAGTCTCACTCTCTCACCCAGTATGGAGTGCAGTGGCACAATCTTGGCTCACTGCAACCTCTGCCTCCAGGATTCAAGTAATTCTCCTGCCTTAGTCTCCCAAGTAGCTGGGACTACAGACGTGCACCACCACACCCAGCTAATTTTTTGTATTTTTTTTAGTAGAAACAGGGTTTCACCATATTGGACAGGCTGGTCGCAAACTCCTGATCTCGTGATCTGCCTGCCTCAGCCTCCCAAAGTGCTGGGATTACAAACATGAGCCACTGCACTCAGCTGATGAGAAATTTTTAAACAAATCCTTATCCTCTGATTTTTTTTAACTCTGATCTAATGATAAAATTCTATAAATTTTCATTTTCCAATGTAGTTAGCTACCTTTTTTGAAATAGCTGGTAATTGATAGCTTTTACCTGTTAAACATAAATACACAGCAAGCAAATGCATCTAAGAGGACTAAACTGAAATATGTGTTCATAAATGAAGCCCTTGGACTATTTAATGCTAAAGTTGAAATGTAGATTAAGGAAAACTTTTGTTAATAAAAACTTTCTTTTAAATGAAAAAAAAAAACACTTAAGTACATAGACCAGTGACACTAGCAAGCAACTACACAATTAAGTTTACATAACCACTAGCCAACAATATAATGATAAAATGAAATCCTCACATATCAATATTAACTTTGAATGTAAACAGGCTAAATGACCCATTTAAAAGACATAAAGTAGCAAGTTGGATAAAGAAGCAAGACCCAACTGTCTGCTGTCTTCAAGAGATCCATCTCACACATAACACCCATAAAGCCAAGGGATGGAGAAAGAGCTATCATACAAATAGAAGACAAAAGAGAGCAGGGATTGCTATTCTTATATCAGATCAAAAAGACTTTAAACTAACAATGATCAAAAAGGACAAAGAAGGGCATTACGTAATGATAAAGAGTTCTACAGGAAAACTTAACTATCTTAAATATACATGCACCCAACACTAGAGCACCCAAATTCATAAGACAAGTTCTTAGAGACCTATAAAGAGACTTAGCCACATGATAATAGTGGGAGACTGCAACAGCTCCACTAACAGTAGACAGATCATCAAGACAGAAAACTAACAAAGATATTCTGGACTTAAATTCAACACTTGACTAATTGGACTTAATAGACATCTACCAAATACTCCACCGAACAACAACAGAATTACATTTTTCTTACTGGCACATGGCACATACTCAAGATCAACCACACACTCAGCTATAAAGCAAGTTTCAGTAAATTAAAAAAAAAAAAAAACAACTAAAATCATACTAACCACCCTCTTAAACCAAGGTGCAAGAAAAATAGAAATCAATATCAAGATCTCTCAAAACAATACAATTACATAGAAATTAAACAATTTGATCCTGAATAGCTTTTGGGTAATGAACAAAATTAAGACAGAAATCAAAAACTTTCTGAAACTAATGAAAACAGTTATACACTACACCAAAATCTTTGGAAAACCATTAAAGCAGTGTTAAAGGAAAGTTTATAGTACTAACTGCCTACATGAAGTAGTTATAAAGATCTCAAATTAACAACCTAACATCATATCTAGAGGAACCAGAAAAGAGCAAACTAAACCCAAAGCTAGCAGAAGAAAAGAAATAACCAAAATCAAAATCAGAGTAGAATTAAATGAAATTGAGACCCAAAAATCTATTAAAAAGGTCAATAAAACCAAAAGTTTGTGTTTTTTTTACAAAGAATAAATAAGAATGATACATCACTAGCTAGGTTAATAAAGAAAGAAAGAGAGAAGATCCAAATAAGCACAATCAGAAACGACAGAGATGATATTACAACTGATCCCACCCCCCAAAAAGAAAAAAAAAAAAAAACCTCAGAGACCATTACTAACACCTCTATGCACATAAACTAGAAAATCTAGAAGAAATAGATACATTCCTGGAAACACACAGCCTCCCAAGAATAAACCAGGAAGAAACTGAAACTCTGAACAGACCAATAACAAGTTCCAAAATTCAATCAGTGACTTTAAAAACCTAACAACTAAAAAAAGTTCTGGACCAGACAGATTGACAGCTGAATTCGACCAGACATACAACAAAGAGCTAGTACCAATCCTACTAAAATTATTCCAAGAAATCAGGGAGGAGGGACTCCTCCCTAACTCATTCTACAAGGCCAGCATCATTCTGATACCAAAACCTGGCACAACAAAAGAAAGCTTCAGGACCATGTCCCTGATGAACATAGATGTAAAAATTCTCAACAAAATACTAGCAAACTGAATCCAGCAGCATATCAACAAGTTAATTCATCATGATCAAGTAGGCTTTATCCCTAGAATGCAAGGTTGGATCAACATACACAAATAAATCAGTGTGATTCACCATGTAAAGAGAATAAAAACAAAAATCATATGATCTTATTAATAAATGCAGAAATGACTTTCAATAAAATTCAGCACTTCTTCATGTTAAAAACCCTCAACAAACTAGATATCAAAGAAACATACTTTAAAATAATAAGAGCCATCTCTGACAAACCCATAGCCAACATCATACTGAATGGGCAAAAGCAGGAAGCATTCCCCTTGAAAACTAGAACAAGACAAGGATGCCTATTCTCACTATGCCCATTAAATATAGTACTGAAAGTTCCAGCCAGAGCAATCAGGCAAAAGAAAGAAATAAAAAGCATCCAGATAGGAAAAGAAGAAATCAAATTATCTCTCTTTGCTGGCAATACAATACTATACCTAGGAAACCCTCAAGAAATCTGCCAAAAGGCAACTATGACTGATAAATGACTTCAGTAAAGGTTCAGGATACAAAATCAATATACAAAACTCAGTAGCATTTCTATACACCAATAACATTCAAGCTGAGAGCCAAATCTAGAATGTAATCCCATTTATAATAACCAGAAAAACAATTTTAAAAAACCTAGAAATACAGCTAACCAAGGAGGTAAAAGATCTCTACAATGAGAATTATGAAATGCTGTTGAAATAAATCAGAGACAACACAAATAAATGAAAAAACATTATGTGCTCATGGATTGGAAGAATCAATACTGTTAAAATGGCCATAAGCCCAAAGCAATTTACAAATTCAATGTTATTCCTATTTATCAATGTTGTTTTTCACAGAATTAGAAAAAACTATTCTAAAATTCATATGCAACCATAAAAGAGTCCAAATAGCCAAAGCAATCCTAAGGAAAAAGTACAAAGCTGGCAGCATCTTACTACATGATTTCAAACTATACTATAAGGCTAGGGTAACCAAAACAGCATAGTACTGGCACAAAAGCAGACACATAGACCAATGAAACAGGACAGAAAACTCAGATATAAAGCCACACCCATAACCACCTGATCTTTAGCAAAATTGACAATAAAAAGCAATAGTAAAAGGACTTCTGTTATTTATTCAATAAATTGCTCAGGGACAACTTGGTAGGCATATGCAGAAGATTGAATCTGGACCCCTACCTCTCACCATATAAAAAAATTAACACAAGATGGATTAAAAACTTAAATGTAAGATGTAAAACTATTGAAATCCTAGAGGAAGAACTAGAAAATATCATTTCAGATATGGGCCTTGGGAAAGAATTTATGGTTAAGTCCACAAAAGCATTTGCAACAAAACCAAAAATTGACAAGTAGAAACTAATTAAAGAGCTTCTACACAGCAAAAGAAACTATCAGTAAACAGACAACACGCAGAATGGGAGAAAATATTCACAAACTGTGCACCTGACACAAAGGTCTAATATCCAAAATCTCTAAGGAACTTCAACAATTCAATAAACAAAAAACAAATAATCTCATTTAAAAATAGGTAAATGACATGAACAGACACTTCTCACAAGAAAACATTCATGTGGCCAACAAATAAATGAAAAAATGTTCAACATCAGTAATCATTAGAAAAATGAACATCAAAGCCCAATGAAATACTATCTTATGCCAGTTAGAATGGCTATTATTTAAAAATCTACAAATAACACATGCTGGTGAGGTTGCAGAGAAAAGGTAACACTCACACACTATTGGTGGTAATGTAAATTAGTTCAGCCTCTGTGGAAAGCAGTTTGGAGATTTCTCAGATAACTTAAAACAGACCTAGCATTTGACCCTGCAATCCCATTACTGGTTATATGCCCAAAGGAAAATAAATCATTCTACCAAAAAGATACATGTACATGAATGTTTATTACAGCACTATTCACAATAGCAAAGACATAGAATCAACTTAGATGCTCATCAATAGTGGATAAAGAAAATGTGGTATATATCCACTATGGAATACTACGCAGCCATAAAAAATGAAATTGTGTCCTTCGCAACAACATGGATGCAGCTGGAGGCCATTATCATAAGCAAACTAAGGCAGGAACAGAAAACCAAATATCACATATTCTCATTCATAAGTAGGAGCTAAACAATGAGTACACATGGACATAAACATGAGAACAAAGGACACCTGAGACTACTAGAGCAGGGAGGGTGAGAGGGTGAGAGGGGATAAAGGTTGAAAAGCTGTCTGGTACTATGCTCCCTACTGAGTGATGGGATCATTTGTACACCAAATCCAGTAACATGCAATTTACCCTTGTAACAAACCTGCACACATACCTACTGAACCTAAAATAAAAGTTCAAAGAAAAAAAACAAAAAAATAGAATGAGAAGGAAGAATTGGTGCAATCCGCTGAAAATTCTTGTTAGCAAAGTGACAGTGCTTGGGTCAAAAGTTAGAGAATATGGCTTGCTCATTGATTTGTTTTTATCCTCTCTCTGCTTTTGCCCTCTTCTCTCTTTCTACTTTCCTACGATGAGAATTGGAGAGTTTATTTAATATTATGCAGGTGAATTCAACTAAAATACTACAAGGGCTGGCTGGCCCTGTTTTCCATGCCACAGTACCTCATTCAGTGAACAGGCTGGTAGTTTTCCAGGAAGCATTTCTTCTTAACTGAACTGCTAATCTGATCATTTGTGGGGAGAAGAATAAGAAGGTGGCTAGGCTAGCCACACCCGTCCCATGCCTCAAATATTTCCAGATACCTTGAGAACAGTTAAACACTAATCTAAGGCAATAACCCACTAAATGCTGTCCCATGCCTCAAATATTTCCAAATATCTTGAGAGCAGTTAAATACTATCTAAGGCAATAACCCACTAAATGAATGACATGAGGCAACTCAAGGAAAAATGTGAAAAATACACTAAAACAAGAGTGACACTGTCATCTGCAACAGCACACAGTCAACTCATATTACTGGACTCAGCTGCTCTACAACTGAAGCAAAGATGCTAATGGTTATACTGAAAAATTTAAATTAGTAATAATTCTGTTCCCACAAGAGCTTTGTTCTGTTCTGAGCACAAATGGCATCAGTATCTTGGGAGCTGATGGTTAGCTAGCTTGAAGCAGATCCTCTAGAAATTTATTTGTGCATTTACTTTAGAGACAGGGTATTGCATTGTCACCCAGGCTGGAATGCAGTTGTGCAGTCATAGCTCATTGCAGTCTCGACTTCCTGGGGTCAAGAGATCCTCCTGCCTCACCCTCCCAAGTAGTTGGGTCTATAGGCATGCAACACATGCCCAGGTAATTTCTTCATTTTTCTGTAGATATGGGGTCTTTCTATGTTGCCCAGGTATGTCTTGAACTCTTAGCCTCAAGCAATCCTCTCACCTTAGCCTCCCAAAGCCTAGGATTACAGGCATGAGCCACTGTGCCCTGCCTAAATATTTAAATCATGGGCTTTCCCACTGGAATTTCCATTTTTGGCTCTAAATATGTTTTTGGTTACTGAACCAGATCTTCCAGCATTAGAATACATCCCCTGTGCATACTCAAGAGATACATTGCCTCTTCCAGGCCACTAAAGCAATATTTGATGAATTATGACCCAGGCTATAATAGGAGAACATTACTCACACCAAGTCCCTGGAAGCATCTGTTTAGCTCCACAGGCTCAAATGTTACAGCTTAAAGTCTTCAAAAACCTTTTTAAGAAACAGCTAAATGACACCACCAGGCATTTTCAATCAACTCATATTCATTTGATCTTCAAGTGGTCAAACTTTGTGTGAGAAAAGGTAACACCTTTTTCTCAATAGTCATGTGCTACCTGAATACAATGTTCTTCCACCCTCAGATTAGCTCCGGCCACAGTTTTTAAATGTCAGTTTTTAGGCAGTAATGAATCCACAGCTTCAGTTCAGTGGTTACAATGGAGTTAATTATGATATATGAGAGGCAGGATCCTTGAGAATGCCCCAGGCAGGGAGCTTTTAAAATCTCAGATTCATTTATGTATGTAAATGGAGCCTGTTCCATGTTTCTGTAAAACCACAAAATTATTGATCATATTCATTGGCATCACTTTCATCTTAATAGTCTCAGATTGATATTAAATGTATAATTAAATTACTGCCTCATTGTTTGGTCTCAGATAATGGTAATAGCTCACATTTAACAGAGGGTTTATTATGGTCTACTTACTGTGCTAAGTTCTTTATGAGTATTATCCAGTTTGGTACTACAAACATTGCCATTTTACATAAGCCTCAGGAAGGTTCAGGAGCTTGTCTAATGTCACACAGCTCATGAGAGGTGGCACTGGAACTAAACCCAGGTTGGTCTGATTTCAGAGCATGAACTTTTCACCACACCAGACCATCCCACTGCGTATACTACATAGTTAAATCAAAAATTGAGATTCTCTATTTTCAGCCCCCAAACTAGAGCCAAGTATGTTTTTAACTCTGAATAGATGTTAAATTCTCCTCCTTGATTTGTCTTTCCTTTTTTTCCTCCTTTTCTTTTTATTGTATCTCTTTGCCTCCTTTCACCTTAAATCCCTGCCCTCTTTTAAATGCCGAGAGTCTCAAGCTCCACCTTCACAGAATGCCCCTGCAATAATACAACATATCCAGGAGGATCTAGAAGTCACTCGAAAAATTAGAACAAGACCTTGCAAAATACGAATATTCTCAATTCTTAAAAACTTAAAAGCAATTAAATAGAACAAAATATTTTGTCATAAAAACTGACAAATCTGTACTGATATTTTCTTCTTTATAGCCCATGCCTGAAATTATAGTCATGTACCACTTGATGGTGTTTCAGTCAGCAATGGGCCACACTGCCAGTCTATAGAAGTATAGCACATGCAATTGTGCATAGTATATAACACTTGGTAATGATAATAAATGGCTATGTTATTGAGTTATGTATTTATTAGACAATACATTTAATCATCATTTTAGAGTGTACTATGTCTGTTTTTTAAAAAGTTAACTGTAAAACAGCCTCAGGCAGTCCTTCAGGTGTATTCCAGAAGACCGCATTGCTATTGTAGGAGATGGAAGCTCCATGCATATTATTGCTTCTGAAGACCTTCTAGTGGAGCAAGGTGTGGAGGTGGAAGACAGTCATAGTGACGATCCTGTTCCTATGTAGGCCTAGGCTAGAGTATTTTTGTCCAGTTTGGAGTGCAATGGTACCAGCATAGCTCACTGCAGCCTCAAACTTCTGGGCTCAAGCAATCCTCCCACCTCAGTCTCCCCAAGTACTGGGATTATAATGCAAGCTGCCACACTGGGCCCTAAAGTTTTTTTAAATAGGAAAAATTTTTATAGAATAAGACTATAAAGAAAGAAAATATTTCTGTACAGCTATACAATGTGTTTGTGTTTAAACCTAAGTGTTATCATAAAAGTCAAAAAGTTAGAAAAAATTTTAAACATACAAAGTAAAAAAGTTACAATAAGTTAACTTATTGAAGAAAGAAAAAGAATTTTTACAAATTTAGTATAGCCTAATGGAAATATTATTAGTGTTTATAAAGTCTACAGTAGTGTAAGGCAATGTCCTAGGCCTTCACATTCACCACCACTCACTCTCTGACACCCAGAGTAACTTTGAGTTCTGCAAGTTCTGTTCATGGCAAGTGCCTTATGCAGGTGTACTATTTCTTTGTCTTTTATACTGTATTTTTGCTATGTCTTTTCTATGTTTAGCTATAGATGAATACATAAATACTTACATTGTGTTCCAGTATCTTACAGAATTCAATACACTAACATGCTGTACAGGTTTGTAGCTCAGGAACAATAAGTTATACCTTAGAGCCTGGGTGCGTAGTAGGCTATACCACCTAGGTTTGTGTAAGTACACGCTATGATGTTTGCACTATGACAAAAATCTCCTAATGATGCATTTCTCAGAAGACGATATCTCTGTCATCAAGCAATGCATAACTGTAATCTCATGTAAAATACCCCCAAAACTTAATTTGGACTTGTTAGTTTTTCATTGTACATAGTTATATTAATTATTAACTTGCTGTCACTTTCATCCCTTTTCCAATCACTCATAATATCATGTTTAAGTAGTAGTTCATTTTTACACCATGAACATATAGAAATATTGAGGACTTCTGCCAGGATGGCCAAATAGGAACAGCTCCAGAGCACAGCGAGAACAACAAAGAAGGCAAGTGATCTCTGCATTTCCAACCAAACTCACAGACCAGGAGATAACTGCCAGTGCCATGCGGGTTGCCAGCACACAACTGGGTGGCCTGGAATACCTGCAAGACAGAACTTGCAGATCCCTAAGTGATCTGGTTGGGCAAGTCTCATCCCCACAAAGGCCAGCAAGCTGAAACCCACGGGCTCGAGATTTTCACAGCCAGCACAGCAGTTTGAACTCAACCCGGGACAATCAAGCTCGTTAAGGGGAGGGCTGTCTGCCATTACCAAGGCAGTCTGCCATTAATGAAGCAATTCTAACTTTGCCTGTGTAAACAAAATCACCAGAAAGTTTACACAGCAGATGAGTGGAGCCCATGGCAGCTCAACAAGGTCTTTGCAGGCAGACTGTGACTAGACTCCCTACTTGCTGGGCAGGGCATCTCTGAAAAAAGGCAGTAGCCTGTCAGGGACTTATAAATAAAGACCCTCCTTCCCAGGACAGAGCAACTGGGAAAAAGGGCAGTTGTGAGATTCACTTCAGCAGACTTAAATGTCCCTGCCCAGCAGCTCTGAAGGGAACAATAGAGCTCTCAACACAGTACTTGAGCTCTGATAAGGGACAAACTGCCTCCTCAAGTGGCTCCCTGACCCCTGTTTATCCTATGAGACACTTCATACAGAAGAGCTCTGGATGACATCTGGTGGGTACCTTCTGGGACAAAGCTACCAGAAGAAGGAACAGGCAGCAATCCTTGCTATTCTGCAGCCCCTGCTGGTGATTCCCAGGCAAGCAGGGTCTGGAGTTGACCTCCAGCAGTCCTGAGGCAGAGAGGCCTGACTGTTAGAAGGAAAACTAAAAAACAGAAAGAAATAGCTTCAATATAAACAGAAAGGACATCCACTCAGAGATCCTATCTGAAAATCACCAACTTCAAGACCAAAGGTAGATAAATCTATGAAGATGGGAAGAAACCAGCACAAAGAGGCTGAAATCACCAAAAACCAGAATGTCTCTTCTCCTCCAAGAGATCACAACCCCTCACCAGTAAGGGAACAAAACTGGATGGAGAATGAGTTTGATGAATTGACAGAAACAGGCTTCAGAAGGTGGGTAATAACAAACTTCTCCGAGCTAAAGGAGGATGTTCTAACCCAATGTAAAGAAACTAAGAACCTTGAAAAAAGGTTAGATGAAATGCTAACTAGAATAACCAGCTTAGAGAAGAACATAAATAATTTGATGGAGCTGAAAAATACAGCATGAGAACTTTGTGAAGCATACACAAGTTTCAATAGCCGAATCGATCAAGCAGAGAAAGTGTTATCAGAGATTGAAGATCAACTAAATGAAGTAAAAAGAGAAGGCAAGATTAGAGAAAAAAGAGTGAAAAGAAATTAACAAAGCCTCTAAGAAATATGGGATTATGTAAAAAGACCTAATCTATGTTTGATTGGTGTACCTGAATGTGACAGTGAGAAGGAAACCAAGTTTTAGGATATTATCCAGGAGAACTTTTCCAACCTAGCAAGGCAGGCCAACATTCAAATCCAGAAAATATGGAGAATACCACAAAGATATTCCTCAAGATGAGCAACCCCAAGGCACATAATCATCAGACTAACCAGGGTTGAAATGAAGGAAAAAATGCTAAGGGCAGCCAGAGAGAAAGGTCAGGTTACTCACAAAGGGAAGCCCGTCAGACTCACAGCATATCTCTCAGCAGAAACCCTGCATGCCAGAAGAGAGTGGGGGCCAATATTCAACATCCTTAAAGAAAAGAGCTTTCAAACCAGAATTTCATATCCAGCCAAACTAAGCTTCATAAGTGAAGGACAAATAAAAACCTTTATGGACAAGCAAATGCTGAGAGATTTCATCACCACCAAGCCTGCCTTACAAGAGCTCCTGAAGGAAGTATTAAACATGGAAAGGAACAACTAGTACCATTCAATGCAAAAACATACCAAATGGTAAAGACCATCAACACCATGAAGAAACCTTCAACTAATGGGCAAAACCACCTCTAGTATCAAAATTTCAGGATCAGACTCACACATAACAATATTAACCTTAAACGTAAATGGGCTAAATGCCCCAGTCGAAAGATACAGACTGGCAAATTGGATAAAAAGTCTAGATCCATTGGTGTGTGGTATTCAGGAGACCCATCTCACATGCAAAGACACACATAGGCTCCAAATAAAGAGATGGGGGAAGATTTACCAAGCAAATGGAGAGCAAAAAAAAAAAAAAAAGCAGGGGTTGCAATCCTTGTCTCTGATAAAACAGACTTTAAACCAACAAAGACCAAAAGAGACAAAGAAGGGCATTACATAATGGTAGAGGGATCAATGCAACAAGAAGAGCTAACTATCCTAAATATATATGCACCCAATACAGGAGCATCCAGATATATAAAGCAAGTTCTCAATGACCTACAAAGAGACTTAGATTCCCACACAATAATAGTGGCAGACTTTAACACTCCACTGTCAATAGTAGACAGATCAACGAGACAGAAAACTAACAAGGATATCTAGGACTTCAACTCAGATCTGGACCAAACAGACCTAATAGACATCTATAGAACTCTCCACACCTAGTCAACAGAACATTCATTCTTCTCAGCACCACATCGCACTTACTCTAAAATCGACCGCAGAATTGGAAGTAAATCACTCCTCAGCAAATGAAAAAGAATGGAAATCATAACAAACAGTCTCTCAGACCACAGTGCAATCAAATTAGAACTCAGGATTAAGAAACTCACTCAAAACCGTACAACTATATGGAAACTGAACAACCCGCTCCTGAATGACTACTGGATAAATAATGAAATGAAGGCAAAAATAAAGATGTTCTTCAAAACCAATGAGAACAAAGACACAACGTACCAGAATCTCTGGGACACATTTAAAGCAGTATCTAGAGGGAAATTCATAGCTCTAAATGCCCACATGAGAAGCAAGGAAAGTTCTAAAATTGACACCCTAACATCAAAATTAAAAGATCTAGTGGAGCAAGATGAAACAAATTAAAAAGCTAGCAGAAGACAAGAAATAACTAAGATCAGAACAGAACTGAAGGAGACAGAGACACAAAAATCCCTTCAAAAAAATCAATAAATCCAGGAGCTGGTTTTTTTTTAAATATCAACAAGATAGATAGACTGCTAGCCAGACTAATAAAACAGAAAAGAGAGAAGAATCAAATAGATTTAATAAAAAATGATAAAGAGGATATCACCACCGATTCCACAGAAATACAAACTACCATTTGAGATTACTACAAACATCTCTATGAAAATAAAACAGTAAATCTGGAAGAAATTGATAAATTCCTGGACACTAACATCCTCCCAAGACTAAACCAGGAAGAAGTTGAATCCCTGAATAGACCAATAACAAGATATGAAGTTGAGGCAGCAATTAATAGCCTACCAATCAAAAAAAAATCCAGGACCAAACGGGTTCACAGCCAAATTCTACCAGACATACAAAGAGGAGCTAGTACCATTCCTTCTGAAATGATTCTAAACAATGCAAAAAGAGGGAATTTTCCCTAACTCATTTTATGAGACTAACATCATCCTGATACCAAAATCTGGCAGAGACACAACTAAAAAAGAAAATTTCAGGCCAATATCCATGATGAACATTGATGTGAAAATCCTCAATAAAATACTGGCAAACTGAATCCAACACCACATCAAAAAGCTTATCCAACACAATCAAGTTGGCTTCATCCCTGGGATGCAAGGCTGGTTCAACATACACAAATCTATAAACAATCCATCACATAAATAGAACAAAAGACAAAAACCACATGATTACCTCAGTAGATGCAGAGAAGGCCTTTGACAAAATTCAACAGCCCTTTATGCTAAAAATTCTCAATAAACTAGGTATCAGTGGAACGTATCTCAAAATAATAAAAGCTATTTATGACAAACCCACAGCCAATATCATACTGAAAGGACAAAAACTGGAAGCATTCCCTTTGAAAACTGGCACAGGACAAGAGTGCCCTCTCTCACCACTCCTATTCAACATAGTATTGCAAGTTCTGGCCACAGCAATCAGGCAAGAAAAAGAAATACCGGGTATTCAGTTAGGAAAACAGGAAGTCAAACTGTCTCTATTTGCAGATGACATGACTGTTTATTTAGAATACCCCATCATCTCAACGCCAAATCTCCTTAAGACGATAAACAACTTCAGCAAAATCTCAGGATATAAACTCAATGTGCAAAAATCACAAGCATTCCTATACAAAAATAACAGAGAGCAAAATCATGAGGTAACTCCCATTCACAATTGCTACAAAGAGAATAAAATACCTAGGAATACAACTAACAAGGGATGTGAAGGACCTCTTCGAGGAGAACTACAAACCACTGCTCAAGAAAATAAGAAAGGACACAAACAGATGGAAAAACATTCCATGCTCATGGTTAGAAAGAATCAATATCACAAAGATGGCCTTCCTAGACAGAGGAACTGTCCTGAGGTCAGCCTCTGGATAGCCTACTCTTCTAAAGAATCAGCTTCTTTCCAAGCTTGTGAAAAAAAGGGAAGGGATGAGCCTCCAGAAATCTCTGGATTTGTATCTTCTCAGCGTCTAAGCCAATATTTTTAGGGCATCTTTATTTCAAATGAGAACAACTTAAAATATGTCAAAAAGACACAACAGCCAACTTAGAGGGGCCTTCAATGGTCAGATTTGAAGCAATTTAAGTAACAATAAGAAAAAATGATAGTAATGGATTATGACCCATAGACTAAAATAAGAAACTAAAGGCCCATAATGATATAAATAAATAAAATTTTCTCACATTAGGCTTCCAACTTATAGATATCAGATAAAGGAATGATGAAAATAGAAAATCAATTTGGCAAACAGAGTAATCATTTTTCTTCAGAAAAGAATAATTGATAAATTCTTAAATTTCTGAGTGAAAGTTTAATGAGATATAGAATAGTTTACTGAGTCACAACGTATCTTTCCATAAGATGCACATTAATTGCAATGGAAAAATAATAACTTTTTGGAAAAGCCTGGTAGACATCTTCTTAAGTGATTAAAGTTATCAGCAGTAATGGAATAAGTTGATATCATATGCTCAGCATAATACATTGAATACCACTTTTATGGTTTTCTTGCCAAAAGGGTGCATAATATAAATTGATTCATGAAGAAACATCAGAAAAATTCGAACTGAGTGACAGTCTTCAAAATAACTGGCGGTCAATACTCTTCAAAAAATATCGAAGTCAATGGAAGAAAAAAGAAAAAGACCAAGGAACTAGCCCGGATTAAAAGACCTAAGTATACCTGATAACTAAATCCATCATGTAATTCTGGGTTAGGTCTTGGACAAGAAAGGAAATTCATGGAACAGATGCTGAAGTGAAATGTATTAATTAATAGTACTGTATCAATGATAATTTCCTGATTTTAATAATTTTACTATCATTGGGTAAGGTGTAAACTTTTGAGAATCTGGGTAAAAGACTTGCAGATATCCTTTGTACTGTTTTTGCAACTTTTTTGTTAAGTGTCAAATTATTATTTGTTTGTTTGTTTTATTGTACTTTGGATTCTGGGATATATGTGCAGATCATGCAGGATTGTTGCATAGGTACATGCATGGCAATGTGGTTTGCTGCCTCCATCCCCATGTCACCTACATCTGGCATTTCTCCCCATGTTATCCTTCCCTGACCTCCCCACCCACCCCTCCCCGCTGTCCTTCCCTTGACCCCCTACAACAGACCCCAGTGTGTGATGCTCCCCTCCCTGTGTCCATGTGTTCTCATTGTTCAACACCCACCTGTGAGTGAGAACATGCAGTGTTTGATTTTCTGTTCTTGTGTCAGTTTGCTGAGAATTATAGTTTCCAGATTGATCATGAAAATGGCCATACCGCCCAAAGTAATTTATAGATTCAATGCTATCCCCATCAAGTTACCAATGACCTTCTTCACAGAACTGGAAAAAACCACCTTGAACTTCATATGGAACCAAAAGAGAGCCCGCATAGCCAAGACAATCCTAAACAAAAAGAACAAAGCCAGAGGCATCACAATATCTGATTTCAAACTATACTACAAGGCTACAGTAATCAAAACAGCATGGTACTGGTAAGAAAACAGAGATATAGACCAATGGAACAGAACTGAGGCCCTGGAGGCAACGCCACACATCTACTATCATCTGATCTTTGACAAACCTGACAAAAACAAACAATGAGGAAAGGATTCCCTGTTTAATAAATGGTGTTGGGAAAACTGGCTACCAGTGTGCAGAAAGCAGAAACTGGACCCCTTCCTGACACCTTACACTAAAATTAACTCCAGATGGATTAAAGGCTTAAACATAAGACCTAACATCATAAAAACCCTAGAAGAAAACCTAGGCAAAACCATTCAGGACATAGGCATAGGCAAGGACTTCATGACTAAAACACCAAAAGCAATGGCAACAAAAGCCAAAATAGACAAATGGGACCTAATTAAACTCCAGAGCTCTGCATAGCAAAAGAAACAATCATTAGAGTGAACCGGCAACCAACAGAATGGGAAAAAAAATTTTGCAATCTACCCATCTGACAAAGGGCTAATATCCAGAATCTACAAAGAACTAAAACAGATTTACTAGAAAAAAAACAAACCCATCCAAAAGTGGGCAAAGGATATGAACAGACACTTTTCAAAAGAAGACATATATGAGGCCAAAAAACATGAAAAAATGCTCATCATCACCGATTGTTAGAGAAATGCAAGTCTAAACTATATTGAGATACCACTTCAGTTAGAATGGTGATCATTAAAAAATCTGGAGACAACAGATGCTGGAGAAGATGTAGAGAAATAGAAAGACTTTTACACTGTTGGTGGGAGTGTAAACTAGTTCAACCATTGTGGAAGACAGTGTGGCACTTCCTCAAGGACCTAGAAATAGGAATTCCATTTGACCCAGCAATCCCATAACTGGGAATATATCGAAAGGATTATAAATCATTCTATTATAAAGACGCATGAACACGTATGATTATAGCGGCACTGTTTACAATAGCAAAGACCTGAAACCAACCCAAATGCCCATCGACGACAGACTGGACAAGGAAAATGTGGCACATATACACCATGGAATACTATGCAGCCATAAAAAATGATGAGTTTGTGTCCTTTATAGGGACATGTTTGTTTGTTTTTGAAATGGAGTCTCACTCTGTCACCCAGGATGGAGTGCAGTGGAGCAATCTCGGCTGACTACAACCTCCACCTCCTGGGTTCAAGCAATTCTCATGCCTCAGCCTCTCAAGTAGCTGGGACTACACATGCTTGCCACCACGCTTGGTTTATTTTTTGTATTTTTAGTAGAGATGGGGTTTCACCATGTTAGCCAGGATAGTCTCGATCTCCTGACCTCGTAATCCACCTGCCTCAACCTTCCAAAGTGCTGGGATTACAGGCGTGAGCCTCCACACCCGGCCAAATTATTTTTAAGTGAAAAAGTTAAAAAATATGAACAATGATTGTTAAAACTCTAGGAAACTCTGAAGTACTTTTAGTATTTAATATTTCTTCATTCACCTAATTGTGCATTTCCTCTAATAATATACAATATGATCCTACTGTTAAAATAATTCTAAATTTGTTTTGTGTATATTTGTGAAATAAAGAAGAAAGACAGCGCACATTTTTTCTATTGTCAGCAGTTCTATGTCCCTTGCTCTTCAACTTCCTAATTTCTCACTGCTTCAAGACTTGAAATGTAGTTTACACTCCCATTCTCTTGACTCTTCACAAGTCTACAAAACTTCTCTTTTAAGGGTCACTAGTGACTTCCTTGCAACTCAATCCAAGGGTATTTCTTAGCCCTCATTGTCCTTATTGTTCTTCAGCAATGTGACAATATGGGTGACAGCCTTAAAAAAATAAAAGATGTGTCAACAACTATTAACTCATGGACCCTCTTGTTTTACCCAGTCCCATTCCCACTGGATTTTTGTTTTTGTAGAGATGGGGTCTCACTATGTTGCCCAGGCTGGTTTCAAACTCCTGGGTTCAAGTGATCCCCCCATCTCAGCCTCACAAAAGACTGATATTATAGACATGAGCCACCATGTGTGCCCACTCACTAGATTATTTCAAAGACAATCCCAGGCATTCTATCATTTCATTTGTAACTATTTCCTTATACATCTCTAAAGTTAGTATCTCTTTTTAACATAACCACAATACCACCATCACTTCGAAAAAAGGCCAATGCTTGAATTTCCCCACTTGTTTTATTTTTTATAGGGTTGATTGGTTTGCTCCAAATACATTTATAGGTTACAGTTGGTTGACATTAGACCTTAGCACTCACCTGACAAAATCCCAGTCCAAAATAAACCAACCTGTTCACTTGCTTAATGTGCCCAAGGGACCCATGAAACAGAGCTGTAGAAAATCATACATACAATTGCCCTCATTTTAAATGTGTGACAGTCACAGAGGAAACCTTTTCTCCACAGATTCGTGTTTCCATGCAGAGCAAGCACTGTAGAGCAACATTATTGGCCTTTCTTACCGCCCCCTACCCCCTTACTCATTCCTCTGCTGTTCTAGGAGGTGGTCCCACTGAAGACTGGGTGGAGAGCAATGGTGGCATGGTGCTCAGTGCTGCTTGTGTCTAGGTGGTACATCTGCCTGATTCTGGGGTAAGACATTAACAAGACCTAGAGCTTCATGCTCCACCAGCCGTATCAGTTGTGAAGCTGACATTTTGCTATCAGTTGGGTTCCTGAGCTATTTCTCAATAAGTCTGAATCTGGACAGAAAAGAAATAGCATTATTTATTAGTAGGGTGGCTATACTATACACTTCATTGTCCAAACAGAGACACTTTTAAAAAAGAAAGGGAACACTATTAATAATTACTCTCAGACTTCCAGCAAAATCAGGACCTGTCCCTAACAAACCAGGATGTATTAGGCCTGGCTTGTGCCTGAGTTGAGATCTTGAAAAATAAACAAAGAATGGAATTTGGGGAAAAAGTAACACTTTGAGATTGAGGTGAGGTAAGAGGCAGGACTAGACTCTGGAGGTGGGGCTCAGACACTAGACCAAGTTGAGGACTAGCTAAAACAGACCCAGAGTAGAAGCACCTCCCCATAAGACACCCCTATCAGTGTGCCATGTCAGTTTCCCATTGACATGGCAACGCCAAGAAGTTACTGCTCCCTTTCCATGGTAAGGGCCCAGCAACCTGGAAGTTACCACCCTCATCCTAGAAATGTCTGCATAAAATGTCCCTTAATTTGCATAAAATTAAAATCGGGTATAAATATGAGTGCAGAACTGCCTCTGAGCTGCGATTCTGGGCATCTACTGCCTATGGGGTAGCTCTGCTCCACAAGGAGCAGTACCTCTGCTGCTGCTATGAACTGCCACTTCAGTAAAAGTTGCTATTCACCACTACTGGCTCACCCTCAAATTCTTTACTGGGCAAAGCCAAGAAACCTCACCAGGCAAGCCTCAAATTTGGGGCTTGCCTGTCCTGCATCAGAGGCTCCTGGTGAAGTTTGATAGGGTGGCTTAGACTTTAGAAAGCATAGCCACATGGAATTTCCTTTACCATTATAACAAACACAGAAAATAGCACATAACAAATATATAGCTTAGTGGATATTACAAAGCAAACACTCTTACAACCAACCATGACACAGCTCAAGAACGTGCCACATGAGAAGAATTTTGGAAATTATACAAACACACAGAAATTTAAAAATGTACTTCTGAATGAAGAGTGGGTCAATGATGAAATTAAGAAGAAAATTTTTTAAATCCTTGAAACAAATGACAATGGAGACATAAAATACAAAAGCCTATGCAATACAGCAAAAGCAGAATTAAGAGAGAAATTTACATCTATGAATACCTACATCAAAAAAGGAGGAAAACTTCAAATAAATAGCCTAATGATGCATCTTAAGGAACAAGAAATGCAAGTGCAAACCAAACCCACAATTAGTAGAAGAAAAGAAATAATAAAGATCAGAGCAGAAATGCATGAAAATGAAATGAAAAAAAATATAGAACATACTAAATGAAACCAATGAAAAGTTTGTTTTTTTGGAAATAAATGACAAACCTTTAGGCATACTAAGAAAAATTGAGAAGATTCGAATAGATTTTTTTAAAAGACATAAAAAAGGAGAAATTACAGTTGGTACCACAGAAAATCAAAGGATTATTAGTGGCTACTATGAGCAACTATGTGCCAATAAATTGAAAAATCTAGAGAAAATGGATAAATTTATAGAGACACAAACCTACCAAGATTGAACTATGAAGAAATCCAAAACCTGAACAGACCAATAACCAAATAATGAGATCAAAGCCATAATAAAAAGTTTCCCCCAAAAAAAAAACAACAACAGGATCCAATGATTTCACTGCTGAATTCTATCAAAAATCTAAAGAACTAATATCAGCTTTACTCAAATTAGGAGGGAATACTTCCAAACTCATTCTGTTAGGCCAGTATTACCCTGATATCAAAACCAGACAAAGACACATCAAAGAAAGAAAACTACAGTCTAGTATTATCTCTGATGAATATTGATATAAAAATCCTCAACAAAATACTAGCAAACTTAATTCAACATTGCATTAAATAGAACATTCATGATGACCAAATGGGATTTCTCCCCAGGAATGCAATGACGGTTCGACATAAACAAACCAATCAATATGGTAAATAGTATCAACAGAATGGAGAAGGAAAACCTTATAACCATTTCAACTGATGCTAAAAAGCATGTAATAAAATCCAACATCGCTTCATGATAAAAAAAAAAAACCTGCAAAAAATCCATATAGAAGAAACATATCTCAACATTATAAAAGCCATGTATGACAGACCCACAGCTAGTATCATACTGAATGGGGAAAAAACTGAAAGCCTTTCCTCGAAGATCTGTAACACAACAAGGATGCCACACTGTAACCACTGTTATTCCACATAGTACTGGAATTCCTAACTAGAGCTATAAAACGAGAAAAATGAATAACAGGCATCCAAATTGGAAAGGAAGAAGTCAAATTGCCCTTGTTTGCAGATGATATGATCTTATATTTGGAAAATCCCAAAGACTCAACCAAAAAAATGGCTAGAACTGATCAATAAAATTAGTAAAGGTGCAGATACAAAATCAACATACAAAAATCAGTTGTGTTTCTATGAAAAACATGAAAAAGAAATAAAAAACTAATCACATTTACAATAGCCACAAGTAAAATGCAATACCTAGAAATTAACCAAAGGAGTGAAAGATCTCCATAACAAAAATTATAAAATACTGATGAATGAAATTGAAGAGGACATTAAAAAATAAAAAGATATTCCATGTTCATAGGTTGGAAAACTCAATATTGTTAAAATGTCCATATTGCCCAAAGCAATCTAGAGATTCAATGAAATCCCTATCAAAATACCAATGACATTCTTCACAGAGACAGAAAAAACAATCATAAAATTTACATGAAACCAAAATGACCCAGAGTAGCCAAAGCCATCCTGAGCAAAAAGAACAAAACTGGAGGAATCACACTACTTGATTCAAGTTATACTACACAGATACAGTAACCAAAACAGCATGGTACTGGCATAAAAGCAAACACATAGACCAATGGAATAGAATAGATAACCCAGAAACAAAAGCAAGTATCTCCAGTGAACTGATTTTTAACAAAGGAGCCAAGAATGTACACTGGGGGAAAAGACAATCTCTTCTATCAGTGGTGCTGGAAAAACTGGATATCCACATTCAGAAGGATGAAGCTAGATCTCTGTCACTCACCATACACAAAACTCAAACAAGGGATTAAAGACTTATGTCTAAGACCTCAACCTATGAAAATACTACAATAAAACACTGGCGAAACTCTCAAGGATGTTGGAATGGGCAAAGATTTCTTAAGTAATACCCCATAAGCACAGACAACCAAAGCAAAAATGGACAAATGAGATCTCATCGAGTTAAAAATCTTCTGTACAGCAAAGAAAATAATAAAGAAAGTGATGAGACAACCCACAGAATGGGAAAATATATTTGCAAACTACCCATCTGACAAGGAATTAATAACCAGAATATATAAGGAGCTCAAACAACTCCACAGGAAAAAAAATCTAATAATCCAATGTAAAAATAAAAGATTTAAATAAGTATTTCTCAAAAGAAGACATATAAATGGCAAACAGGCATATGAAAACGTGCTCAACATTATTGATCGTCAGAGAAATGCAAATCAAAACTACATATCATCTCACCCCAGTAAAAATGGCTTTTATCCAAATGAAGGCAATAAAAATGCTACAGAAGATGTGGAGAAACGGAACCCTTGTACACTGTTGGTGGGAATGTAAATTAGCATGACCACTATGGAAAACAGTTTGGAGGTTCCTCAGAAAACTAAAAATAGAGCTATCATGTGATCCAGCAATTCCGTTGCTGGGTATATACTCAAAAGAAAGGAAATCAGTATATAGAAGAGATATCTGTATCCCCATGTTTTTGCAGCACTGTTCACAATAGCCAAGATTTGGGTGCAACCTAAGGGCCCATAAATAGATGACTGGATAAAGAAAATATGGTACATATACACAATGAAGTACTATTTGGCCATAATAAAAAATTAGATCCTGACATTTGCAACAACATGGACGGAGCTGGAGGCCATTAAGTTAAGTGAAATAAGCCAGCACAGAAAGACAAACATTGCATGTTCTCATTTATTTGTTGGATCTAAAAATCAGAACAGTTGAACTCATGGAGAGAGAGAATAGAAGGATGGTTACCAGAGACTGAGAAGGGTAATGTGGAGTGGGGTAGAAATATGGGATGAATAGTGGGGAAAAAAACAGAAAGAATAAAATAGACCCAGTGTTTGACTGAATAACATGAGGAATACAGTCAATAATAATTAAATTATACATTTTTAAACAGAAGACAGGGTATAATAATGGATTGTGTGTAACCCAAAGGATAAATGCTAGAAGGAATGGATACCTCATTTTCCATAATGTGATTATTACACATTGCATACCTGTAGCAAAATATCTCATGTACTCCACAAATGCATACACCTACTATGTACCCACAAAAATTAAAAATGAAATATTTCTAAAAAGAAATTGCCCTTTGCTAACCATTCCAGAAGCCTTCACGTGTCCTATCCCAATGACAGCTTCCTCCCTCCCTCCAGAAGTAACCTCATATTATTATAATCACTGCCTTCCATTTCCTTTTTGTTTGTTTTATTGCCCATGCATACATCTTTGGACTCAATAGCTTAATCTTGGCCATTTTGAATATTTCATTAGGTCTTTAAGTCTCCTTTAATCTGCAGATTTTCCCTTCCATCTTTTTCTTTCTCTTACATTTTATCTTTTTGAGGTCATATACCATTTGATTTGGTTTCCCGCAGTCTGGATATCACTGGTTGCAGATTCATAGTTCAACATATTATTCTGTCCTTTGTGCTTCCTGCAAATTAACAGCTAGAGACAGACTCTTGATTAGACTCAGGTTAAATTCCTTTGGTAAGTCTGAAAGCAATTATTTTGTCTCTCATGTAATGTTAATGTCTCTCATTAATGCGCATCATTCAGATCCGTAAATTCATTTGAAGTAGTAAAATTCTATTTCTACACTTTGTCTTTATTTATTAGCTGGAATATTTTTATAAATAGATGTTATTTATCTACTATTCAGTTACCCAGCACACCCACTTGTATTGTTCATATAGTAAATGTCTTATTTTTTCTCTTTAAAATGGAGTAGGTAGTTCCAAGATAATGAATTAATTTCCTGTCACCTTCTGAATATTATCACTAATTACATATCATTATAAACTCACTAATTTAAACATATTTTATGGGTTTCAATCTATTGATCTTCCTGTCCTTAATAAAGCTAGATTGTCCCATTTCCAGCCAATGGGAGCCTCTTCCAGTTTGATAGCCATCTTACTAGCTCTTATAACAAGATATTCTAAACTCTTTCATTTTCTGTACCAGACCTGAAATCAGTTCTTTCCTCAATAATTCCTGGTGTCTTTTATGGGAAAAACATATTTCAAGACCATACTCTTGGTACAGGAATGTTAAGAAGAACAATTCAAAATTAATGCTATGGGTTTTTACTTAACCTCTCCTATATTACATTTAAAAAACCTTTCTTCCACATTGAGAATCCTCGTTCTCAAGGACAGATACATGAAATGATCGAATTAATATAATCCATGACTACTCATTTACTTTAGCCCATATTACAAACACAACAGTCCTCTAAATAACAACAGGATCAACTATAAGACCACTTGTATTTATATCAGTCTTTCTCTAATTGGCTGAAGCTTACTGTCTATTGGATTCCTTAGGAAATGTTCAATATTTCCTGTTCTTTTATGTTGCTATGTTTGTCTAAGCCTTTTATACTTGAAAGTCAATTTTTCTGGATACAAAATTCTTTGTCCACTTTTTCTTTCTTTAAGTAGCTTAAATATACTACTCCATCATTTTCTTCTGTCATAAAGCACTGTTGTTAAAAGTTTAATATTCTTTCTCTTGTAGACCATACTTTGTTGGCTAGTTGGATGGGGTTTGCCTGTATGCATAAAGGATTTTTTTTCTTCTTTAAATTCCAGTAGCATATGTCTTGGTGTTGGTCTTTCTGCATGCAAATTTTAAGTGTGTTCTTTCAATATGCCATTTTATTTTTTTTCACGAATGTTTTCTTAAAATATGATTTCTAGTATTTATTCTATTTGCTTCCTTGGAAATTTTTCTTCAAAAACTTCTATTGTCCATATGTTGGATCTTCTTGACCTATCTTCACTATTTGTCATTTTTCTCTTAAATTTTTTTCATCAATTTTTATAAATGTTTAAACTTTTCCATTTTCATTTTGGGCATTATTTTTATGTTTATTCATTTTATGATGCTTCCAGTGATGTTTTTCTTCCTACAATCACTGTTTTAATTTATAATTTTTTATTAAATTATCTTTCAGCTTGAGTCTTTCTAATTCCAATTCTGTCTTATATCATTTAAAAATGTCTTTTAGCTTGTTTTGAAATGGTAGTTTGACATTTTAATACATTAATGAGCATGTCTTTCTGAGGTAATTTTCTTTCATGTGATAATATTATACTATTTCTTATTTTTTGTATGTATGGGATTAGACCACAGGATTCTTTTTTTTTCATTTTAATGTAAAATTCCTGCTATGGTTTGAACATGTCAGCCAGAATTTATGTGTTGGAAACTTAATCTCCAATGCAACAATATTGTGAGGTGGGACCTAATAAAAGGTGATTAGGTCACAAGGGCTCTGCCTTCAGTAGTGAATTAAAGTCATTATCATAGGAGTGGGATAGTTATCCTGAAAGTATGTTGGCTATAAAAGTGAGCTCAGTCCCATCATGCTCTCTCACTCTCCCCTTCTCTTGCCCTTCCGCCTTCTACATGGGATGATGCAGCACTAAGGCCCTCACCAGATGCCAGTGCCATGCTCTTAGACTTCTCAGGTTCCAGAATCATGAGCCAAATAAATTTCTGTTCATTATAAATTACCTAGTCTGTGGTATTCTGCTATAGCAGCATAAAATGGACTAAGAAACTCTCAAAGAAATGCTTGCACATATTTAAATAAAATTTAAAACAAACTGAAAGACTGGATAAAAATGTGAAGAAATATTAGTTGAGTTTCAAGGCAATAGTTGTTTCATTGGCAGTACCCTAAAAAAAAATGCTTGAAAAATTTATAAAATTATGACTCTAAGGAAAGTGCCAACAAAGATGAGATGGACTAAACTGAAGCTACGCAAGACAATAATATAAAAGCCAGAAAATGATATGGTGGCTATATTGTTTCTAGAAGGAATAATCCAATGCAGGAGTGTGGTAGACGATATTTGTTTTAGCAACAAATAATTGGGCAGACTCAGAACTCACTATTGGACAATCTAAAGGTCAAAATTCAAAGGAGCATGTTTTTAAAAAATCTCTGGCAGACAGAACATGGAAAGGAAAAGGAAAAAACACCCAGAAAGAACTGGGCCACCATATAGGAAAGATGGAAACTTTTGAAATACATTGAACCAATAAAAATTTTCCTTAACCTCCCTGAAAGGAATAGAGGGATAGCAGAGGAAAATAAGTCTGCATTTTTCTCAATTGCCTACAATTTTGGGAGAGAAAGAAGAATGTTATTGCACTTCTAAAATAACCAAAATAACCACAAATCTCAGATGGATCATCAACTCTGCCAGATAATTCCACCAGGCAGAAAAATGGCCTGGATTCATTCCTTCACACTTCCCCAAAATATTCCTCTTAGTATATTTCTCTCTCCCTTTGGCACAGTCATTTTATCTTTCTCTCTCTCCTAGGTGATTCCTAGCACCACATAAATATGATATTTTTAAAAAACTACCGGAAAAAATTAAAATGACTAAAAACTGTAATGACTTTTTAAAAAATCATCTTAAAAAAACAACTATTTCCACAATTACCAGCTTGATTCTTGGCTCCTCTTTATAGCAAAACTTCAGGAACAAGTTCTTTACTCATTGTTTTGTTACTTTGTTGTTTTTTTTTTTTTCTTGCTCTCCATTTTCATGTAGATGTCTAATAGGAATCTTAAATTTAACATGACCAGAACTATTGATTTTACCTTTTCCTCACCTAAACCAAGTTCACTCCTTTTGAACAAATCTTTCCTCATATTAGTAAACTACATTACCTTCTCCTTTAGTTCCTGGAGGGATAAAACCTAAGTATCATCCTTTCTTCCCCTTAAACTCTATATCTAATTCATAAATAATCCCTGTCAATTCCTCCATCAAAATATTTTCCCATCTTACTACTTCTCAACCTCTTCATAATGAGTTCATTTGCCCCATTATCTCTCATTTGATGCATCCCCATAATCTCCCTTCTGGTTTTTGACTCCTGAAATCTTTCTCTCATGCAGCAGCCAAAGAAAGTGATCTTTCCAAAGCATGTTTTTCATCACACTTAAACAAATCAAATTCTTTAGTGTCTCACACACTATATGATCTTTACATATTTCTTCTACCACTCTCTCTTGTTCATTCCACCCTGACCATCCCTTCTTGTTGTTCCTTGATCATGCAAAGCACGTTCCCACCTGCAGTTTTTCTGCTTGGAATACTTCTCTCATACATCTTTATGAGTCAGCAGCCCGTCATCATTCAAATTTCATGCCCCAGCATGCTAGCTGAAATCTCTCTAACCCCAACCCCACCCACCCTCTACCACCCTATCTGGTTTTATCTTCCACAGCCTGTACAATAACTGATGTTATTTCATTTGCATGTTTATTGCTTAATTTCCCCCATTAGAATTTAAGCCTCTTTGGAGAACAAACTGTTTTGTTCACCCCTGGATTCCCACGCCTAAGGCAGTACCTGGAATATCACAAGTGCTCAGCAAATATGTTTTAACAGATTCACTTATCTTTCCACATACAGCGCAGCACATTATCAGTGCTCCAAAAAGTTAACCTGACAATGTCAAGAGGATATAAACATTTCAGATTCCACTGTATTATATAAGGATATAAGGAGAACCACATCTGAAAAGAATCAAAGCCCAAGAAATAGATAATAAAGACAACTTCCGATTCTCTCTCTACTTCCCTTTACACACACGTGTGTGCATGTGTGTGCATGCCCAACTTCAACCCCAGAGTCCCTCTCTTTCTTAATGATTGTATTCTCTGAGTAGGGGGGATATATTTGGGCTATTGCAAAAAAATTTACCTTAATTACAGTATTTTCTAGAGAGAATCTTTTTTCTAGATGAAGAAAAATTAGGGCTGGTGTACAGATTCTGGGTTAAATCATCATCCTCATTAAGAAGCACTTCTTTTGTGTCTCACTGTGCTAGAAAACTAACTCCAAAAACAATTTGGCATCGTGGGAAGAAAATGACCGCGGAAGCAGATATGAGACTAACAATTCATGATATGTGACCTTAGGCAAATTACTCTGCCTCTATGCATCTCAGGTTCCACCTCCTGGTCAAATGAGGGATTTGAACTAGATGACTTCCAAACATCCTTCTAGCTTTACAATTTTGAGATTATAATGTCTTAGCCTAACCGGAAACATTTGAAAATATTTTTTCCAGTGAACTATATATTTTTGGTCCTGTAATTTTTACCTCTACTATGGCATTTACCAAAACGTTCATTGTAGCAGAACTATTTTAATAGTTGCACACCTCTCTTGCCTAACAGACTGAATTCCTGGAGGGAAAGGATAAACCTTGTTCATCTTTTATTCTTCTTACCCTGTAACCCATTAAAGATATTAGATAAATGCTTACTGGATTAAACTACAAGACTTGAGGAGTTTACAATCTTAAAAGACTATATTATTGGATAAACTTTCTGTATTATAGAGATGCAATTTGGAGCATAACCACTGATAAACCAATATAGCAAACATTTACTTGTTAATAGGGAGAGGGAAAGAACAGGACATAACACCCCATTTTAAATTCAACATTAATACAAATTACAGAGAGGGCTGGTTAAGATGGTTGACTAGAAGCAGCTAGTCTATGCCACTCTTATGGGGAAAAACAGAAGAAGCAAGTAAATACGGCACCTCCATTGATACATCCATGTACATGCATTGGAATTCATCAAGAAAACAACTCGACCCATATGAAATGGAGAAAACCAAGGCAGGACAACCACCCACCTGGGAGGCCACCAAAGCCAGGGGAGCCTGCCCAACCCAGGGAAGGGGTGAGTAAATGAGCAACCCCAGGGACTCATGCTTCTCCCACAATCTTTGCAAGCCTTAGGTCACCCTCATGAACCTACTTCCCCAGGGCCTTCCATCTGACACAGAGAGCCACACGGAGTCTCAGCAGAGCAGTCAGGCACACATGAAGACCTAAAAGCTTTAGATTTCAGGGTTTCCCAGCAAAAGTAGCTGCAACTCCAGCAAAGTAAGAGGTTAGACCCCTGTACATACCCCTAGGAAATAGGCTGAATCCAGGGAGCAGAGCAGCAATGGTCTGCAGGCCCCACTTCCACAGCATCTTGCAGGATGAGACCCATTGGCTTGAAATTCAAGTCAGTTACGGGTAGCAGCTTTGCACCTCCCTAAGACGGAGCTCCCAGAGGGAGAGGCAGGCTTCCATCTTTGCTGTTTCACAGCCTTAGCTGTTGTTGCCTTCAGGCTTTGGAGAGGCAAAGGCAATTAAGGGCTGAGAAGATCCCCAACACAGCATAGCTTCTCTACAGAAATGTGTCCAGACAGCTTTTTTATCCAAGTCCCCAATTCCACTCCTCCTCACTGGGCAGAAACTCCCAACCAGCATCCCCTGTCATCCCAGCCAGTGTGTTTGGGCCAGCAACAGGTCGATACCTCCTTGGGATGGAGATCCCAGTGGGAAGGGCCGGCCACTATCTTTGCTGTTTGACAGTCTTCACTGTTGATATCTTCAGGTACTGGAAAATCCGAGGTGACTAGGACTAGAGTGAACACCCAGCATACTGAAGCATCCTTATGGAAAAGCACCCAAACTGTTAGTTAATAGGTTCCTCAGCTTGTATTTCCTCACTGGACAGGTCCTCCAGGCCTGGGCCTCCAGCCACCGCCTGCTGGGGATATTGAGCAAGTAGCAGCTCTGCAACTCCCTGAGACAGAGCTCCCAGTAGAAGTGGTGGAATGCCATCTTTGCTGTCTTGCAGCCCTCGCCCTTGCTGTCTCCAGGCTCTAGAGAGTCTGTGGAAACCAGGGGCTGGACCAAACTCCTGCAAACAGCACCCACTTCACAGAAAAGTGACCAGACTCTTCTTCACACAGGTCCCAGTCCTCATTGTTCCTCACTGGGCAGGGCTGCCTTACCTGGGATTTTAGCTCAAACACCCTGCTGCTGCCTGACCACTTCAATCAGAAGCAACCCAACATTTCTCTGAGGAGAACATTCCAGAGTCAACCCACAACTTCTCCACCACTGCAGATGCAGTGGCACAGCCCTAACAGCCTTGGGCTGGGAAAACAACAAAGGGCCTAGTCACTCTATTGACACCTTCAGCATATCATAGCCACTATATGGAAAGGAGTCCAGCCCTTCTTCCCTAGAACACCCATCCCCACTTTACACCAGGCAGAGCCCCTGGCTATGGCCACAGAACCATCATCCCACCCATGGCTGAGCATACTCACTGGTAATGACTCTGAATTTCCCTGGGAAGAGACTCCCAGAGGCATCTGACAACTCCTCTGCCCCTGTTACCCTCAGACAAACAAAGGAGCAAAAACCGTAAGTGCCTTATCCACTCCACCAAGAGGCAGCAGTCGACCCAAGGAAAAGTCAGTCCATCTCCTATGAATCCCATCCACACTCCTTGCTCATCACCAGGCAAGGAACCCCCGTCTTGGGCCCACAGCACAAACCCCCATCCTGGGATGACTGCAGTAAGCAATTGCTGATCTGCATCTCTCTGGGGTGAAGCCTCACCCTCAGCCATGACCACTGCTAAGGTCCTTTACTGTCTTACCTCCAAACTGGGGAGAAAACGTAAACCCCAAGATTACCCCAGAGCTGTGGTGGGCAGCCTGGGAATGCCAAGCTGCAATCTACAGCCAGCTCTCAAGTGGGAGAAGAGCCCACACTTTCAGAGAATTGAGAGGGAGCACAGCTGCAACTGTGAAGAAATACAGGGGAGAAATGCAACTGAGCAAGAGCCTACCAACTGACTACTACACTTAAGCAACACTTACTGGATCACACCTCAAAGCTTCAACACCAAAATATCTTACTAACATATCCCCTGTGAAAATAAGAAGGCAACTACAAATAAAGACCCTGCACAAAGCCTCAGTTCAGTGAAAACATCCAGAAAAGAAGTCTACGGACTATACTCAATCTACACTGCAGCTAAAGGAACATCTACATGCAGAGATGAGAAAGAACTCCATGCAAGAACTCCAGCGACTCAACAGAGATGAGAAAGAACTCCAATGCAAGAACACCAGCAACTCAACTAACCAGTGTCTTATGTCCTCCAAATGATTGCATTAGTTTTCCAAGGAAGGTTCTTAACCAGTCTGAATTGGCTGAAATAACAGAAATAGAATTCAGAATATGGATAGAAATGAAGATTATCAAGGTTCAGGAGAAAAGTAAAACCCAACCCAAGGAAACTAAGAATCACAATAAAATGATACAGGATTTGAGAGACAAAATAGTCTGTATAAAATAGAACCTTTTTATGGCAGCATAGTATTCCATGCTGCATATGTCCCACATTTTCTTTATCCAGTCTATCACTGATGGGCATTTGGGTTGGTTCCAAGTCTTTGCTATTGTGAGTAGTACTGCAATAAACATACATGTGTATGTGTCATTATAGTAGAACGATTTATAATCCTTTGGGTATATACCCAGCAATGGGATTGCTGAGTCTAATGGTATTCTGGTTTTAGATCCTTGAGGAATCACCACACTGTCTTACACAATGGCTGAACTAATTTACACTCCTACAAACAGTGTAAAAGCATTGAGTTCATGTCCTTTGCAGGAACATGGATGAAGCTGGAAACCATTCTTCTCAGCAAACTAACACAGGAACAGGAAACCAAACACCACATATTCTAACTTATAAGTGAGAATTGAACAATGAGAACACATGGACACAGGGAAGGAAACATTACACACTGGGGCCTGCCAGTGGGAGGAGAATAGGTGAATGATAGCAACAGGAGAAATACCTAATGTAGATGACAGGTTGATGGGTGCAGCAAACCACCATAGCACATGTATACCTATATAACATATGTTACATAAGTATCCCAGAACTTAAAGTATAAAAAAAAATCAGTATCAAAAAAGAACCTAACTAATCTGATAGAACTGAGAAACACACTACAAGAATTTCACAATGCAATCACAAGTATTAACAGCAGAATAGACCAAGCTGAAGAAAGAATCTCAGAACTTGAAGACTGGCTCTCTGAAATAAGACAGTCAGACAAAAATAAAGAAAAAAATTAAAATAAACAAAACCTCAAAGAAATATAGAATTGGCTGGGTGCAATGGCTCATGCCTGTAATCCCAGCACTTTGGGAGGCTGAGGTGGGCGAATTACAAGGTCAAGAGATTGAGACCATCCTGGCCAACACTGTAAAACTCCGTCTCTACTAAAAATACAAAAATTAGCTGGGCATGGTGGCATGCACCTGTAGTCCCAGCTACTTGGGAGGCTGAGGCAGAAGGATTGCTTGACCCGGGAGGCAGAGGTTGCAGTGAGCTGAGATTGCACCACTGCACTCCAGCCTGGCGCCTGGCACCTGAGTGAGACTCTATCTCAAAAAAAAAAAAAAAAGAAAGAAATATAGAATTATGTAAAGAGGCCAAATCTATGAATCATTGGCATCCCTGAAAGGGACATGGAGAAAGCAGACAACTTAGAAAACATATTTTAGGATATTGTTCATGAAAATTTTCAACCTCACTAGAGAGTCCAAGAGTAAAATTCAGGAAGAACAGAGAACCCCTACAAGACTGTACACAAGAAAACCACCCACAAGATACATGATCATCAGATTTTCCAAGGTTGAAATAAAAGAAAGAATCTTCAAGATAGCCAGAGAGAAAGGGCATGCCAACCACAAACAGAACCCCATCAAGCTAACAGTGGACCTGTCAGCAGAAACCAGCCTTACAAGCCAGAAGAGACTGGGGGAATATATTCAACATTCTTAATGAAAAAAATCTTCAACCAAGAATTTCATATTCAGCCAAACTAAGCTTTATTTGTGAAGAAGAAATAAGTAAACAAGCAAAGACTGAGAGTTCGTTACCACTAGATCTACCTTATAATAAATCTTGAAAGGAGCACTAAATATGGAAAGGAAATATCATTACCAGCCAATACAAAACCACACTTAAGTACAAGACCAGGGACACTATAAAGCAACCACATAAACAAGCCGTTATAATAACCAGCTGACAACCCAAAGACAGAATCAACTCCACACATACTAATACTAACCTTGAATGTAAACAAGCTATCTGCCTTTATTAGTCCATACTCATGCTGCTAATAAAGACAAACCCAAGACTGGGTAATTTATAAAGGAAAGAAGTTTAATTGACTCACAGTTTCCTGGGGAGATCTCAGGAAACCTACAATCATGGTGGAGGGCACCTCTTCACAAGGCGGCAGGAGAATGAGTGCCCAGTGAAGGTCTTCCCCCTTCACTAGGCACCATGAAACCATCAGATCTTGTGAGAACTAACTCACTATCATAAGAACAGAATGGAGGAAACCACCCACCATGATTCAATTATCTCCATCTAGTCCCTCCCATGACACATGGGGATTATAGGAACTACAATTCAATATGAGATTTGAGTGAGGACACAGCCAAACTATATCAATGCCCCTTTTAAAAGGCACAGAGTGGCAAGCTGGATAAAAAAGTAGGACCCAATGGTATACTTTCCAAGAGACCCACCTCACAGGCAGTGACATCCATGGGTTCAAAATGAAAGGATGGAGGAAAATCTACCAAGAAAATGGAAATTAGAATAAAGAAGGGGTTACAATCCTAATTTCAGACAAAACAGACTTTTAATCAACAAAGACCAAAAAAGACAAAGAAGGGTATTCATTACACAATGGTAAAGGTTTCGATTCCAAAAGTAGACCTAACTGTCTTAAATATAGACACACTCAACATAAGAATGCCCAGAATCCTAAAGCAGATTCTTTTGTAGGTCTTAGAAACATACAAAGAGACATATTCTCCCACACAATAATAATGGAAGACTTAACATTTCACTGAAATATTAGACAGATCACTGAAGCAGAAAATTAACAAAGATATCCAGGAACGGCCGGGCCTGGTGGCTCACACCTGTAATCCCAGCACTCTGGGAGGCCAAGGTGGGAGGATCATGAGGTCAGGAGTTTGAGACCATCCTGGCTAACATGTTGAAACCCCATCTCTACTAAAAATACAAAAATTAGCTAGGCATGTTGGCATATGCCTGTAGTCCTACTCGGGAGGCTGAGGCAGGAGAATCGCTTGAACCCAGGAGGAGGAGTTTGCAGTAAGCGGAAATCGCACCACTACACTCCAGCCTAGCCAATAGAGCAGGACTCCATCTCAAAAGGAAAAAAAAAGATATCCAGGACCTGAACTAAATGAACCAAGTGTATCTAATAGACCTCTGCAGAACTCTCTGCCCACCAAAAGCAGCCAAACCGAAAGCCAAATCAGGAATGTAAACCCATTCGTAAGTATCACAAAAGAAGAATAAAATGCTTAGGAAGACAACCAGGGAGGATGAAGATCTCTGCAATGAGAATTACGAAACACTACTCAAAGAAATCAAAGAAATAGAAAAACATTTCATGCTCATGGAGAGGAAGAGTCAATATTGTTAAAATGGCCATACTGCTCAAAGCAATTTATAGGTTCAATGTTATTTCTATCAAACTACCAATGACATTCTTCACAATAGAAAATAACTATTTTAAAATTCACGTAGAACCAAAAAAAAGACCCCAAATAGCCAAGGCAATTTTAAGCAAAAAGAACAAAGCTGGAGACATCACACTACCCAACTTCAAATTATACCACAGGACTACAGTAACCCAAAAATCATGGTACTGCTACAAAAACAGATACACAGACCAACAGAACAGAATAGAGAGCCCAGAAATAAAGCCGCACACCTACGATCATGCGACCTTCAACAAAGCTGACAAAAACAAGCAGTGAAGAAAGGACTCCCTAGTCAAAAAATGGTGCTGGGATAACTGGATAGCCTTATGCAGAATATTGAAACTGGACTACTTCCTTATGCCACATACAAAAATCAACTCAAGATGCATTAAAGACTTCAGTGTAAAACTCAAAACCATAAAAACCCTGGATGATAACCTAGGCAATACCATTCTGGACACAGGAACTGGCAAAGATTTCATGCCAAAGCACTAAAAGCAGTTGCAACAAGAGCGAAAATTGACAAACGGGATCTAATTAAGCTAAAGAGTTTCTGCACAGCAAAGGAAACTATCAACAGAGTAAACAGCCTAAAGAATGAGAGAAAATATTTGCAAACTAGGCATCTAACAAAGGTCTAATATCCAGAATCTATAAGGAACTTAAATTTACATAAAAATAAAATAAAATGAAAAGTGGGTAAAGAACATGAACAGACACTTTTCTAAAGAAGATATACATGTGGCCAAAAAGCACATGAATAAAAGCTCATAATACTGACCATTAGAGAAGTATTAATCAAAACCACAATGAGATATCGTCTCCTACTAGTCAGAATGGCTACTATTAAAAAGTCAAAAGATAGATGCTGGTGAGGTTGTGGAGAAAAGGAAATGCTTATATACTGATGGTGGGAGTGTAAATTAGTCCAGCCATTGTGGAAAGAAGTGTGGTGATTCCTCAAAGAGCTAAAAACAGAACTACCATTCAATCCAGCAATCGCATTATTGGTTATATACCCAAAGGAATATAAATCATTCTACCACAAAGATACATGCACACCCATGTTCACTGCAGCACTATTCACAATAGCAAAGACACAAAATCAACCTAAATGCCTATCAATATTAGGCTGCATAAAGAAAATGTGGCACATATACACCATGGGATACTATGCAAACAAAAAAAGAATGAGATCATATCCTTTGCAGGGACATGAATGGAGCTGGAGGTCATAATCCTTAGCAAACTAACACAGGAGAACAGAAAACCAAATATCTCTAGTTATCACTTACAAGTAAGATCTAAACTATGAGAACACATAGATACTAGGAGGGGAACAGCAGACACTGGGACCTAATTAAGGGTTGAGAGTGGGAGGAGGGACACGATCAGAAAAATAAGTACTAGGATTAGTACCTGGGTGATGAAATAATCTGCACAACAAACCCCTGTGACATGAGCTTTCTATGTAACAAATCTGCATATGTACCCCTGAACCTAAAATAAAATTTAAAAATAAAACTTTAAAATGTAATAATGAGGTATCACCTTATACCTACTAGGATGGCTATAATACTAATAAAAAAAAGTGTTGACAATATTGTGTAGAAATTGGAATGCTTATGCCTTGCTGGTGGGAATATAAAACAGGGCAGTGTTGTGGAAAACAGTATGGTAATTTGTCAAAAGGTTAAATACAGAATTGCCATATAATTCAGCAATTCCACTTCTAGCCATTAATATCAAAATATCAGTGACCCAATTAAAAAACAAACCTAAGAAACCTAAAAAGAAGTGTGAATAGCTTTCTTTGGGTGATGTTTATAGATAATCACATAAACCTGTTTGATGGGAACACTTGTGTTTGCTATAAACAGAGACTTAGATTAGCATTTAAACAATTAAGAGTTGGTTGGAAGGTCTAAGAAGATGAATAGGTAAAACCATTTAATAGAACAGGGCTAGCAAGAATTTTGTGAACCAAGTAGAACTGGGGAAACTAGGTTTTTTTTTTTCCAAAAAAAATGGTAAAATACCTCTATGCACTGGAATGTAGTACATGATTAGACCATTTGAACCATCCAAGGCCACAGACATAATAAAAATATCATGGACTTTGGAGTCAGAAGGTGCTAGATTCAGATCCTACTTACCAGCTATGTTCACTTAATCCAATTATGTAGTTTCTCAGAGTCTCCTTCTATTCACCTATAAAATGGAGATACTAACACATATTTTACAAAACTATTGTGAGTAATAAATGAGGTGACAAATACTGAGCACCCAGCGCAGAGTTCAGCTCATATTAGACACTTGATATATGAGAGTTCTCTTCTCTCCGCACCATGCAAGCAGCTACAGTTACCAGAATAAAAATAAAGCCCAAATGAGGGCATCTCTCACATAAAGGACTCCACTGACATAAACTCAGATACTAGCAACATACGGAAGTTGGACTTGCAAGGGTTTATTATACATCTGGCATTCCTTTTTTTAAGTAGAAGACAAGGTTAATGCTGACCTCCTAGCTACTCTTTTAAAAAATATAGCTTTCAAGTCATATGATGAGTGATCTGTTTCCACAGATTATAGAAATCAAAATTGTAGAAAGAATAGTTAAAATATTATAGGCTTTCAGCTGTTCCTTTCTTGTTTTTAAATTTTTAGCTTCTTAAAAAACTGTTATGTACATACAGCAAACCTTAGTTGCAGCACAGCAGGGCTTTTGTAGTTCTCTGAATTACAGGTAATAATGAAACTGAAACCTCACTTTCCTCCCAGGCTGGTGTGGAGCCGGCATGGCCAGGAGAGGCAGCTTAGCTGTGTGAGTCGGTGATAAGGTAGGAGGTGATGAACAAAGCAGAGAAAACAAAGATGAAGAAAGCAGGGCTGTGCTTTTCACAAACCCAGGCTGCAAGCTGAGCAGTGCTGAGCTTGGGTGCTTTCACAGGGGTTTCGTAGAAAGGTGATTATATCGCATCATCCTCCCCTTTGAAAAAGAAACATCTGGCAATGTGGTTTCTAATAGGTAAGAAGGAGATCAAAGGTTGCAAGTAGCCTGCTGCCTGCGCTATCCTGTTTGCACTTTTAATACGTCCCTTAGTGAATCTCAGAAGCTGTGACGAGCCCCATCTGTCTCTGTTGATGGCTGTTCTTCCATGAATCTCACACAGCTGATACCTGTGCCCAGATAAAACCTGCATCCTATGCCATGTTTCTCCTACAATGCTGCTTCCCAGAAGCCAATGGTCACGTCCCAAGCCTTGATAGGCTTATACAGAACTTCAGCTGAGACAGGACCATTGTGGTAGTTCTTCACTCTTCCAAATCTGTCCTACTCTGAACATATTTGTGAGATTTAGCACAACAGATGCCCCTCCTGCCATCCCACCAGCCAATGGCACTTTACCTTCATCCCTAGACGGTGTCTCTCTCAGTGCTTCTCTCCCTGATCTGCCAGTTCAACGACTGCAGAGAATCATGCTGGTTTATCTCCCCCGAGCCAAGAGCTGTGGTTCCTCATCTTTTCATCACCAAGATCTCTTTTGTCTGTGCTGAAACATCCTGCCCAGCGTGGAGTCAAATTCCCAGCTTTGAGTTCCCAATTAGAGCCTTGATAGCGCTGACTTTTCATTCTAAGAACCAGGTATTTGTAAAAGGAAATACTCAGGGGAAGTGGTCAGATGGGGTGGATTTCCACATCTTAGAGCTTGAATACCAATAACTGGGCCAAGAGAACTCTGAGCACAGTATTTCAACAATAGTCCAGAGAGTGGGAAACAGTGTGTCATTGATGTAAAAGACAAGTTTCCATCACATGAAGAGCAGATTCTGGGCTGGGGAGAGGAGCCTGGAGAAGAAAAGGGTTTCCATACTGGCCAGGGCACCTGGGCTACCATTTGTGTATGTGGTATCTTTGTGTGAATGAGGAAGAAAAAACAAACAAAAAAAAAGCCTTCCTCAAGATATGTGACTTCTATTTTCCAGAAAATAATCCGAATAAACGTACAAATCAATGGTGTCTATAGTGTGAATAGGGCTCCCTCAGGTGTGCCGCTGTCCTGCAGTGTATAATGATTTCATGAAGTCCCCAGGGGCACATACTGTTTCTTGCCTGCTCCCTTTCAGCTGTAGAGGGGAAGGAGTTGAAATTCTTTAGTAGATTGGGGATTTGAGGCCAGAGGGGAACTGTGCCCTGCTTACCATCAGAGATCTCAGGAAGAAGGCAGCCTCCCTGCACTCCCTACCAGCATGCAGCCGCAGTAGAGTGGACCCTGGCAGATGGCCCTGTAAGCAGAGATAGGTCAGAGACGAACATCCCTCTCCCACCTCAATTCTTGAGGCCTCCAAGAAATCCAGAGAGGCACTGAAGGCAGCCAGTGATTGAAAGCCAGCAAAGCTACTAAGTTGTGGCTGGTTCCAGGCGAGCAGACTGAGAGCTGAGACTGCAGATGGACAAGTAGGGCCTGGGAGGATGTTGCTGACCCTCAGAACTGCAAATGCCAATCAGAGCCATAGTTAGGACCAACTCTGGAGAGGAAAATGCTAAGCTTCTGAGGAAAACTCACCGTGTGTGGTCTGTGCCTAAGAGAACAGATGCCACAGGGAAGCAAGACAGCCCTGGTGTCCAGGGAAGGAATCTGGGTTGTCTTGCTCCCCTGTGGTATCTGTTCTCTTAGGCACAGGCCTAAGAGATGTAAGTCCCTGGGGTGATGGGTAAGACCCCATCACTGTCAAACAGAGTCCTCCTTCCTCTTCTCCTCCCCTGCTCCCTGGCTGTGATCTAAGTCCCTGGGGGTGACCCACCACTGTCAAACAGAGTCCTCTTTCCTTCTCTCCTCCCCTGCTCCCTGGCTGTGATCTAAGACACTGAGGGTGATGGGTAAGACTCCCCATGTCTTATAATATACATATAATATATAGTATATTATGTATTATATATGTATATATATTATATATGTAATACATATGTAATATATATTATATATTATATATTA
>PVKV010017446.1:0-47671 GCA_004027835.1 Alouatta palliata
ATTATAAATCATTCTACTATAAGGACACATGCACACGAATGTTCATTGCAGCACAGTTTACAATAGCAAAGACCTGGAACCAACCCAAATGCCCATCGATGATAGACTGGACAGGGAAAATGTGGCACATATACACCATGGAATATTATGCAGCCATCAAAAACGATGAGTTCGCATTCTTTGTAGGGACATGGATGAATCTGGAAACCGTCATTCTCAGAAAACTGACACAGGAACAGAAAACCAAACACCGCATATTCTCACTCATAGGCGGGTGTTGAAAAGTGAGAACACATGGACACAGGGAGGGGAGCATCTTACACTAGGGTCTGTTGGGGGGAAAAAGGGGAGGGACAGCAGGGGGTGGGGAGTTGGGGAGGGATAGCATGGGGAGAAATAACAGATATAGGTGATAGGGAGGAAGGCAGCAAATCACACTGCCATGTGTGTACCTATGTAAAAATCTTGCATGTTCTTCACATGTACCCCCAAACCTAAAATGCAATAAAAAGTATATATATATAAAAAAAAAGTATTCGCTTGTATTATTAAAGACAGTGTACAATTGTTATGGTCATTCCACCAATTCTGCTGCTCTGTGGGGCCCCTCTGTTCAGAGACCTCTTAGTCGCCTACTGGATTTCAATTTCAATCGGAGCAACTCAGCTTTTATCTTTATTATTAGTTGTTTCTCCATGCATGAATTTCCTCCAACAAGGTTTTCCGTGTTAAAAGTAAATAGAAAGCATCTCTTTCTGTTCTGGGCTTCTTAACTATACTAGAGCTTAGATAATTCACTCCTACCTCTCTGAGCTTCCATTTCTTCATCTGTAAAATGGTAGGAGATGGTGGGGTGAGTGGGGGAGAATGATAACTCTAACTTCTTTCCCCTCACCTCCTATAACATTAAAATTATAAACCTTTGTATCAATACTCCATTAGCCTGTTCTTAGTAATTTACATCTCTGTGGAATTCAGGTTGGGGAAGCAGGTATGGGCTAGGGAGTCTAGAGGGAAAGAAGTAGGAAAATGTGAGAAATTTTTGGGAGACAAAAGTTTAAGTGAACAAAAGAAGCAGATCCAGAGGGGAAAAAGAATATGAAAATCCAACTTCACTGTCTTAGACAAATCAGTAAGCATAGGTCCTTACCCAGGAAAGACAGGGGAAGTTTTTCAACTAGGCTTAAAAAGAAAATCCCTTATAATTCTAAAGCATGAATTTCACATTTTAACCTCTCTGAAATGCAAAATCATCTTATCCCCAATGTGTACATTAATCTAATATTGTTTTGTTTTGTTCTTTACAATTGCTGATGCTAAATCAATGAAGCATCTTATAATTAAATATGCGCTAGACTTATAGAAATATAGTAACACATATGCAGTATCCATAATGTGCCTAGATTCTTTCTCTAGGAGATCACATTTTATCCTCACAACAATCCTGTGAAGCTGGCATTACTATTAGTCTCATGCTACCGGAAAAACTGAAGCTCAGAGAGTCTGTTAGTTTTAATAAATCGGCAGAAAACTCTTAACCAACAATATCAGGATCCAAACTGAAGATCTCACTCACTCCAAATCTCATAGTCTTTCAATTTTATTAAACATGTCCTTAGAAGAAATTGTTTCCCTGGTCTCTATTTTCAGAGAGATTTTATCAGCTTCAGTCTCTCAGGCCACCACATGAGAGGTAGGATGTTTTATCTGATTGACAAAAATCATAAGAGACCGACATCTATTCGTTCACATTACTCCATGGAACAACGACCCGATGTTCAAAGTCCATATTGGCCACGTGGTCCTTCTCACTCTATTATTTAAAGAGGACTTCTCTTTAATATAGTCAGCTTAACAGTGCAGGCTCTGCCCTTGCAATTAGTGACTAGCAATTCTGGGTGCTTTAATCAAGCATATGATAAGAAAACTGACTCTAGATAAAGATCAACCCATATTCTCCAACCTAGCCACACTAGTAATATTTTTCTCTCCAGCTGTCAGTCTTATCTGTTTCTCAACTGCAGTGATACCAAAAATGTTTGGTTACGGGTTTGTTATAAATTGCTAACACAAATAAGTCTAGAATATACCACAAAAGCAAAAACAATCATATTATCCATATGTTTTTCTAGAATGTCCTTTACTTAGTTTTTAGATTCAGGAGTAAAATCTCAAAAACGCCAAGTGACTTGCCAAAAACCTCTCAGTTCTGACATGGAATGAGTATAAGTAAAATCCGTGTTTTTGGATGCCTAGTCAAATATTCTTCTCACTCCATTTAATTATGTACTGATTAAAATATAATGGTCAAATGAAGTTATGTGGCTAAAATTGACCACTGAGGGCGTAAGAGACATCAGGATCTTACTCTTGAGACATCAGGATCATCCTGAAAAATGCTGCTAAGCTGATTTAATGTCGATCAACAACCAGAGTCAATATCCATTTGAACCACAAAAAATAGATTATCTGAAATGGGCCTTGGTTCAGCATTTAAGTGATACGCACACAATTTAGAAATGACTTGGGAAAAATCTAATGCTAAGACTACTAACAACTCAGAGATCCAACTGCAACACTGAGTCATAATAATGATATATGCCTGACTTTTTTAGCCATAGAAAACTCATAGAATTTTGTGCCCAAAAAATCTTGCATGGCTTATAAGCTATGCAGAGAAATGAAAAGCAAACAGAATAAACTGTAAGAGCTTAAGAGTGGCAAACAAAACCTCCTATTGGGTAAACGAAACAAGTTGATATATCATTAAATGAAGTTTACAGACACTCTGTGGGTAGGTCACAAAACCAACCTTTCTGGCTAAGGTCCAGGAGTCAATAAAATCCACATTGAGCCATAGCAGTTTTCTAAATAGAAAGCAATATAAAACATTTCTCAACAGCTTTGTCTCTACATTACGGCTCAGGAGGGTTGAAGGGTGGTAGATTGGTAGATTAATTACATCATGTTTGCTAACAATCTGAAAAGCCCAAGGAAGCATGGAGTAACCTTCTCTTGGGGTACGACCTGAGCATCTGGCCTAGAAGAATAAAATATGTAAGTGTTCTACCTCAAGACCCAGCCAAGGGCAAACATCTTCATTTGGCAGGGTCTGTATTTTAAATCTGATGTTTCTAGTTGCTTGCCCTGGCTCCTTCATCTTACAATTCTGCAAGCATCTACTGAACACTAGTATGCATGCAAAAAGTGCTTTGTAAGCTGAAAGGGGGATGAATATAAGGAATGGTTATCATTAATTAGAACATGTTACAGATCATGCACATGATTGTTTTAAAGATAAGAAAGACATTATTCTTCCTCTGTCTTCGGAAAGGTGGAATTTTTTGTCTTGTCTTTTGTTTTTGGTTTGTTAGATATTGTAAAAAAAAAAAAAAAAGGGTCACGTTTATACATTTTCTGTTTATATTTTGTTTTAAATGTGCTTACACATTTTTTTAAAAAAAATAAAAGCATAAAAAGCAAAACTCATTTTTCACTGCTTGCTATGGTTTAGAATTATTAAATGCTTTCTTTCCTAATTATCACAACAGCCATGCAGAGGCACAGAAAAAGGAAAAGGCATCCCCCTGATCATCCAAATGAAGTGTAATTTAAATTCACAGCTTCTCACTTCACATTCTTCATTACTAGACTTTGGCACTGTGTGCCTTTTACGGAGCACCTGCTCTGGGCCAGACATTGCTGTGTATTCTAAATCAAGTATCTCAATTATTATCTTTATTTTACAGTCAAGGAGACTGAAGGCCACAGAAGCTAAACAATTACCTAACATTATACCTTACAAATAACAAAAGTGGAAGCTAAATCCAGATGGGTCTGGTTCTCAGGCTCTTGATTGTTCTACCATCCCATACATCCCATCTAGCCTATATAGTAAGGAATACACTGATAATGACATTTGTTGCTTTGGGGCACCTTGATCAGATATTTCTTATTAGCTTTCTAATATTTGAAATAATTATTTAAATTTTGGATTTTAACAAGACTACCATAGAATATGTTTCTGAAAATGACTAAAATTTCACCATGGCAATGTCTACATGTGGTTTACTAATACTGATTTGAAAATAAGGGTCTATGGGAAAGTATAAAAATACATTCATATAACCGGAGCATGGTATTACCGGAAAAGCCTTTTCACTAAAGCTGCCTTCCTGATACGTTCCTGATTATTGTGTAGCTGAAGCTGTAGTCATGGACGGAATTTTTCTTGGTGTGTTACAGCCCAGGACTCACAAACTTTCTATGGTTTCTTCAGCGATTGCACTAGGTACATCCTCTCCTTACTGAGTTTAGTCTAACCAACAAAGTAAGGACTTCGCTACTAGATTGTCTTGTGTAATCAATTTGCATGGGTTTGTCTTTCTAACACCCCTTTCTTTCTTTGGAAAAGTATCCCTTCCCACCTTCATTTGGTTCCACTAAGACTGCAAATTATAAGAATACACTTTGCCTTACAGCAGAGAATAGAGAATGGAGAGATGACTGAGGGGTAGTGCTCATGAACCAGACTGTGCCCAACAGAATCCTTCCCTGGAACTTTCTGAAGGGAGTTGTCTCTCTGCACTTGGATTATAAATTATATGTTATTTTCAAGGTTCCTGGGAACATGGTACCAGTTACATGTTTGGCCCTGAGAGAATGAAGTCAACTCACAGCTAAAGAAATAGAAAAGCCTCTACTTCCCTGCACTTTGGGAGGCCGAGGTGGGTGGATCACGAGGTCAAGAGATCGAGACCATCCTGGTCAACATGGTGAAACCCCGTCTCTACTAAAAATACAAAAAAAAATTAGCTGGGCATGGTGGCACGTGCCTGTAGTCCCAGCTTGTAGGGAGGCTGAGGCAGGAGAATTGCTTGAACTCAGGAGGCGGAGGTTGCGGTGAGCCGAGATCGCGCCATTGCACTCCAGCCTGGGTAACAAGAGCGAAACTCCGTCTCAAAAAAAAAAAAAAAAAAAAAAAAGCCTCTACTTGTGTGGTCCTAGCAGCTAATGGAAGGAGACATGAAATGAAATAAATAAGCAAGTTAAACAGTACATTAAGTGCTATTGTTATTGACTCCCAAGATAATTTCCTGTCTCAGTACTGCACCTGCCTGCCTCTTTGCAGAGGACTTCCCCTTGCACCTAGAATGGTGTTCAATCGTTGTGCAGAGCTGCTCACAAAGGCGAGAGTTTTAATTTGCCTAGAGCAACCATCAACCAAAAAAGCATGCCAACAATCTGTGGAAAATATCTGTTTATCCATCCCTCTTTTGGGTAATTCTGAAGTACATTGTAGCTGACTATTCAGAAAGTCTCTAGCAGAATTGGGTCAAAGTTACCCATCAGGGTACCAGATCAAACATGCACCCTTTATTGGCTTCTCTCTCTCTCTCCCCTGTGTCACTTTCTCTACTCCTTCTATGTTTTAATTTATCCAGGATTTTTAATGAGACCAACCATATTCGCTAATTCTGCATGTGGTTTTACCAGGTCACAAGCAGTCCATACCATCTTCCTCTTCTACTAATCATTTTACACTCCTCTTACCCTCAACCCGCACCGTTCCTGGTCTGGGTGGTTTAACCGAAAGTAGGGGTGGTGACAAAAGTCCTCACCGTGAGATTTCTGAACTCTTGGCTTCCATGTCCTTCTTGGGCCATGACTGCTGCCCTTATACATTTACCACCAAAACTAGGCCAAAAAAGTAGCAAAAGATATCCAAGCTGGTTAGCAAAATGTCCAGTGTATTCTCTGTGGCTATTGTAAACTTGTAATAGCTGGGATGACAGGCTCGTGTCACCACACCTGACTAATTTTTTTTGTGTTTTTAGTAGAGATGAAATTTCGTCATGTCGGCCAGACTGCTCTCAAACTCCTGACTTTAGGTGATCCACCCGCCTTGGCCTCCCAAAGTGCTGAAATTACAGGCATGAGCCACTGCGCCTGGCCAGAATATGCATTCTTTTCTGAGTGCACATAAAATACGTACCAGGATAGACTATACTCTATGTTATAAAACAGATTTTAATATATTTAAAAGGATTTAAATAATATATGTTCACCAACCACAGCGGAAGAAAATTAAAAATTAATAACAGAAATATATCTGGAAGATCCCTTAATGTTTTCCAAAAGAAAAAAAAAAACAAAAACCCACCCCCACACATACCACACATATTTAAAATAACCTGTAGGTCCAAAATAAAAAAGAAAATTAGAATTTACTCTGAACTAAAGAAATGAAAACATGACACATCAAAATGTGTGGCTAAGGTAGTATGCAGAGAAAAATACATTGCATTAAATTTTTTTTACTAAAAAAGTAAAAATCAATGATCTAAAATTTCAACTTATGAGAATGGGAAAATAAGAGCAAATTAAACACAAAATAAGCAGAAGGATGACAAAGATAACAGGATAAATCAGCACAACAGAAAACAGAAACAAAATAGACAAAGTCAACATAACCAAAGTTGGTTATTTGAAAAGGTTTATAAAATGGATAAGCCTCAAGCCAGGGCAGGAGAAAAAGCAAAAGTACAAACTACTAATATAGAGAATGAGTCATAAGACATTTCTATAGATCTTAGAGACAATAAAGGGACAATAAGACAATAAAGAGATAAAAATATGTCATTTGTGCTTAAAAGGACTCACTCAAAATAAATAGGTAAATCAAAAAATATGTAAATAATAGTAATTCTACACATATTTTCCCAAAACAGTTAATGAGGAAACACTGCACAACTGTTTCTATGAGGCCTGCACTGCCCTGATAATAAAACATATGAGATTACAAGAAGCAAAAACTACAAACCATTATCTCTCCAAGCATAGATGTAAAAATTCTTACCAAATACTTGGAAAATAAAATTTTAAAATATTTTCAAAGAATACTAGGTCATGACCAAGTGGGATTCATCTCAGGAATGCAAGTTTACTTTTGCAGTAACAAATAAATAATAGCATTCACTCTATTAGTAAACTAAAAAAACAAAACTCATTTGACTATCTCAATTGACACAAAAAATCCTTTGACAAAATTCAACATTCATTCATGATAGAAATTGAGAGAACTAGAAATAGAAGGGAACTTCTTATTCTTTGAAAAAAAAAATGTAATCTACAAAAAAAAAACCTGTAAATAATACTAAGTATACTTAATGGTAATAAATAATACTTTCAGGCAAAGATCAGATAGAAAGCATGGATATACAATCTTGCCACTTCACTCAACATTATAAAGAGATCCTAGGAATATCTGGCAAAAAAAGGAAATAAAACATAAATAGATTAGAAAAGAGAAAATAAACTGTTTCTATTTTTAGACTGTATGAGCTGATTATCTATGTAGAACATCCCAAGAAATCAACCAAAAAAAAAAAAATGCTGGAACTAGTACTCTCACACAACAAACGAGACTAGTAATGTTGCAGGATACGAAATGAGTAGTAAAAATAGATTTCAGTTTTATAAACTAGCCACAATAAATAATTAAAATTAAAAATACAATTAAAATAGCTTAAAATATGAAATGCTTGATATTTGGTGCCTCTGAAACTTGTTACTACATTATAAAGAGAATGAGACAGTTAACAAAGCTCTGTAGAACAATCATAAAATTATACTGATGTCTGGCCCATGTAAAGGGAAACTACTTTTGTCCTCCTCTCTCTGAAAAGGAAGGAAAAGAAAGCATTCTATAGATCAACGGCTGCATGTTGCAAGACTGTGTTAATTTCTCTAGAAAAATACTACATCAGGCATAGCAGCTGCTGTTGGGGCTACAGTTTGATTGAGCCCTCCAGGATCCATCTGGTTTTTGTACAGTCACACAGGTAAATTTAATGTGGATGTGATGGAGACAATCACTTTTGCATCCTGTAGGACTTTAAAGACGGCATTGACCTCTGCCATTCCTGATGGAACACATTGTTTTTTATAAATTTTATGTATTATTTTATTTATTATCACTTGGGGTGACGGCAGTTTCAGAGGCTTCTACTTGGTCTTTGCCATCACAATAGCCTATACATTTCAGGTTAAGAAACTAATGTAAATTTTCTTGTAAGTATCAAGTATATCCATTCCAAATTGTAAGGTTTGTGAAAAAGACAACCAAGTAGATTAATAGACCCAGTGTATCCACTGTGAACCAGACATAGTCCAGAACTCCATTTATTCCCCAGTTTCCTCACATTCCCACCCTAACAGAAGGCAAATGATACTAGGTCCAGGACCTCTATTATCAACTTCCAGTCCAGCCTTGTATTCAGCAGTCCTCAAAGTGCCTGGGTGTTTTCTCTTCCCAAGAGTATCTGTTGGGTACGTGGATATCCAACTAAATGGCCATGGTCCCTTTAGGGAAGGACTCAGGATCAATTCCTTTATATATGTGGTTTTGCAGTATTATTGGGAAATGGACCTAATTTTCAGTCAGTGAATTTGGAAACTAGCTCAGTCAGAAGAATGGGCAAGGAATTATGACTTTTGGTTGGGGCAGCTGATGCCAACCTTCTGATCATCCTTCCATATATCCTTTTGATTGTACAGGTAGAGCTATCCCCATGTTGGCTGATCATTCTTTTACAGACTAACATGCCCTTAGCTCTCTGTAGGGCAGGGCCTCCAGGCCACTTACTCCAGCCTTGCTATTCCTGATGCATCCAGCTTGCTTCTGATGATTATGTGCTACCAGTTGGTCACACATATTGCAGGAATGGAGCACCCTGTGGGAATCAGGGAATTCAGTTTCATGAAAGTATCTCCTAAACAATCCCTGGCCTACAAAAAGCAACTACCACTAAGCTTCTCAGTGACATTCATGCCCCTCTTACCAGCACAATCCTCACCAGGTTCTTAACTCTGAGCTCTCCTGTGGGATGTGGTTAATGGATGATTTTTTTTTCAGGCTTTTACACAGTGTATGCACTTTAGCATGACGGTTTCCCTGCCTTTTGACTTAATCCCTTCTTCCACTCTGCCATGGTGTGTCTACTTCACTTAGTGAGGATCATACTTTTTCCATGCTTCCAAGAGCCATCCTAGCTGTGTTTTAGCACTGCTTTCCACATACTTTAAAAGGACATTAATTCCCATATTAATGTGGCTGCTTCTTTATCAATTAACTCTCCCCTATTGAACTTTACATTCCACCCCCACTTGATTGAGCAACTTCGGGATCTAGTTCAGTGTGTTTTCACCTGGCTCCTACTGGTATATACTGGCTAGGTTCTGCAGATCTTTTGTTCCTTGTTAGCTTACCAGACCTAGAATTTCTACATTGGGTAATGTTATTATTTGATTCTAATTATTGATGGTAAGCGAGGTGGAGGTAGATTCTAAGACAGGAATGCATTGTCTAATAAAACAAACACTTTTGTATCACCTTCAAGTAATATGGAAGCACCAGCCCTAATCAGGAAGGAGTGGTACACTTCTTCAGGCCTGGGGAGTTAGGGAAACATGGCTTTTCAAGATTTTTGAATGTATTAGCTCAAATATCATCATCCTAAGTCTCAGAGTCTCACTTTTTCCTAACTAGAGCCTGACTTGGGTGTTAGAGACTTTCAAGGGTTGAGGGTTCAAATTTGCGGACACTACTATTAAGTCCTGGATTTAATCCTCAACTTTTCTTGACCTCCAGCTGCAAGATACGACTCTTTTTCTATACTGTAAAGGAGCTTTCTGGCTTTGTATTTCACATTTAACTGCCAGTCACCTTTAGCCTTTTATTTTCTTCCGCCAACGTATTAACAAAGTTCAGCAATAGCCATCAGATTCCATTATCCTTATAATTACTACTTCCTCCAAACCTCTTGAAAGCCTAAGACACTGTACCTGCCACTGCATTTCCCCAACCCATTTTCATCCCAGTTCGCCAAGGGCAAAAGCATTGGCAATTGTCCCACTGCAGCGTGCCACGGTCTACTAGTGTACCTGTTTGTCCCACTGCAGCATGCCAGGGTCTACTAGTGTACCTGTTTGTCCCACTGCAGCGTGCCAGGGTCTACTAGTGTACCTGTTTGTCCCACTGCAGCGTGCCAGCGTCTACTAGTGTACCTGTTTAGTGCTAGCTTGCTGGCAGGTGATGCGACACTAAAATCCTACATTTTCTCCCACTTCCTCAGCATACTCCTGGAACCAACTGGCGAACAGGCTTTAAGATGAGTTTTCCTACATGAAACTTAATGAGGAATGTTCTCAAGAGCAAACTGGAAGAGAGGAGAGAAGAGTTGAACAGAGGGAGAAGTTGAACTGTAACACCATTGCAGCAAAGGTTAAAGGCAGTCCCACAGGGAGGTATGGGCCTGGGATGTCCTTCACAGTTGTGCCAGATTAAAGAAAGGGGGTCATTGAGTTTGTATTTTCACAATGGCCAGTCTTGCATGTGAGCTGCTTACCAAAAGGAGCCTATCATTGGGTGGGCCAGATTCCTTTGGCCAAGAGAAATTTCCAGAGACTTCCTTAACTGTGAGTCACCAGCATCCAATACTCCTGGAAGCTACTGGAAACATCCCCATCAGAGTGGTATGTCTGTTACATTTGATGGACCTACAGTGACATGTCATTATCACCCCAAATCCATAGCTTATATTAGGGTTTACTATTTGTGCTGTATATGCTATGAATTTAGACAAATGTATAATGTCATGTGTCAATCATTACAGCATCATACAGAGTGGTGGCACTGCATTAAAAATCCTGTCTGTTTACCTCAGCATCCCCACAAACCCCTAGCAACCACTGATCCTTTCACTGTATCCATAGTTTTTACTCTCCCAGAATGTCACATATTTAAAATTATATTCTATGTAGACTTTTTAGATTGGTTTCTTACACTTAGTAATATGCATTTAAGTTTCTTCCATGTCTTTTCATGGCATTATAGTTCATTTCTTCTCAGCACTGAATAATATTCATTGGTTGGATATACCATAGTTTATCTGTTTACCTACTGAAGAACATTTTGGCTGATTCCAAGTTTTGAAAGTTACACATAAAGCTGCCATGAGCATCCATGTGCAGGTGTCTGTGTGTCTACCCAGCATTTTAGGGGATCGGCTAGACCTCAACTAGAGTACATTCTTCTCACTGATTTTGCTGCCATGTGGAAAGTTTACCAGAACAATATTCCAGTCACTCTGCACACAGGTAGACAAACAAGTTCAATTCAAGAGAAAACCATAGGCCAAAGCTATTTTCTCTAACCCACCTTTACCAACAGGGACACTAACAGTATATTTTTATTTTGATATAATTTTTATCTTTGTTTCAATATATAAATATTACTGAAATATAAACAGATTATAAATCTATTTACCAAGATATTATGATTAAGGATTTATAGGGAAGACTTCATTGCTCAATTCTTATAGGGTAACAACATAACCCATAGATTAAAGAGACACTCAAGCGAAATTAAACAACACAGCTTACAGGATGCCTACAGGATAACTAGAACACTATGCTACAAACTTTAGTATTTATGTAAGCAGTAAAATAAAGATCTAAAACTAATAGAGTCCACTTTGGGACTTATCCCAGAGCAGAGAATGGGGAGATAGACTTCACACAAAGTAGAGTGCATCATACTCCTAGAGATAGAGAAGCACAGATAACGTTATGCTCAGAAAAGGGTCTCACTTTAAACGGAAAATGCCAGTAAAATGTCTAAGAGAGGGTAGACTAGCAATTGAAGAAGCTAAGGGAAGCAGTTTAAAAGTACACAGGTTTAAAGGAGGCAGTCTTGGAAAGACACTAATTCTGGAGCAGAGGGAACCAACCTGAAACAACAGCCATTCCTTGGAGACTTAGCAGTGACGGCAAAGAGAGAAGTATATTAAAGAATTATAAGACACTGTTGAGCAAAACCTACCCCTCAAAAGAAAGTTTTTTATTAATTTAAAAACCATATAAAGATGAAGGAACCCTCAAACAACGAAATTCAGTAAGAATACGAACCCCTCAAAACCTTTTCATAGATACATTAATTATTGCTATTTCAGAAAATCTAAGACCTCTTAGAATGAACATAAAAAGAAAGCAAAATCCATATGAAATCACTGTAAGAAGAAAATTAAAAATAAGCACTAAAAAATTTCAGCTTTCAATGCTCTATCAATTCCACATAAAATAAAGGAAAACTATGACATGACATACCAGCATGAAGTAAGTCACACAATCAATGGCAAATAGAAAACCGTATCATTAATTATAAATTAAAAACTCAGGATAAAAATGTTTATGTGAAACATGAACAAACTCAAGAAAGAAACTGATTAAAGAGACAAGATAGTATTAGAAATTAAAGCTACATTATAAGGTAAAACGGAGGACATATTGTGCTGAAACTATAAAAAGAGACATTGAAAAGAGTAATAGAATCAATCAAGAGAACAAAAATAAGATGGAAAAGACCAAAAGAAATCTGAAAATAAGAAATATGAAAGACAATAAAAGAGGATTCAACAAGTGTATTTTCTGGAAAACTAGAACAATGGAACAGAACTAATATTTAATACTATAAGAAAACATTCCAAAATAAAATAAGACCTAAATATTCATCTTAAAAAGACCCACAGTGTACTTTGGGACAATTCACTCTGAACAGTCAACTTTGAGGGATATGCTACAGAAATTATTAGGCTTTAAAGTCAAAAGAAAATAAAAGGAATTTTCTAGGCCTCCAGGACAGAAAAAAAAAAATAAAAGTTTAATTTACAAGAAGAAAAAAATCACATTTGCATCAGACTTCTCAACAGCAGCATAGAAAGCATGAGTGAAGAAAGTTCTTTAAGACTCAAGAAAGAAAAAGTGTGAACCAACTTCATGGTGTTCGTGGAATCCACTTAAATGTCCATCAACAGTGAATTGATGGACACTTGGTATACTAAGGTATATACCATGGTATACTATGCAGCCATAAAAATAATGAAGTCATATCCTTTGCAGCAACACACAGCTGGTGGCCATTATCCTAAGTAAATTAATGCAGAAACATAAAATCAATACCACATGTTCTAAATTACAAATAGGAGCTAACCTATGGGTACATATAGACATAAAATTGGAAACAAGAGACACTGGGGACTCCACAAGTAGGGGGAGAGGACAAAAGGGAAGGGTTCAAAAATTATCTGTTGGATGCTATGTTCATTATTTAGGTGATGGGTTCCCTAGAAATCTAAACCCCACAACTAAGCAATTACCCATGTAACAAATCTGCACATGTACCTCCAAATCTAAAAACAATTTTCAAAAAGAAAAAGTGTGAATCTGGGAATCTATATACAGCCCAGGTGTCTTTCAAGAACCATCTAAAGCAGAACATTTAAAAACTTACAGGTGGGTGTTGAACAATGAGAACACATGGGCACAGGGAGGGGAACATCACACACTGGGGTCTGTTGCAGGGTAGGGGGTTAGAGGAGGGACAGCAGTGGGGTAAGGCGGTTGAGGAGGGATAACATTGTGAGAAATGCCTGATGTAGGTGACGGGGGGATAGAGGCAGCAAACCACCATGGCATGTGTGTACCTATGCAGCAATCCTGCAAGATCTGCACATGTACCCCAGAACTTAAAGTACAATTAAAAAAAGAAAACTCAGGGAATACTGTACTATTGAATCTTTTCTGAGGACTCTGCTAAGTTGGGGCTAGCCAGCCAGGGCCTGTGGGCTAAATCCAGCTGCCACCTGATTTTGTTTTACTGGAACATAGCCACCCTATTCATTTATGTATTGTTTATATGTGTGTTTGTACTGCAATGGCAGAATTGAGTAGTAACAACAGAGCCTGTCTGGTCCATAAAGCCTAAAATATTTACTAGCTGGCCTTTTTACAGAAAAAGTTTGCCAATCCCTGTATCAGAGAATGAGCTTTAACCAAATAAGAGAATTACTGGGGAATCTGCCAAAATGACTAGGGGTGAATACAGAATAAACATAATAGTAAATCTGAGAGAAGAACAAAGATGGGGACAAAGGTGGAAGAATAATGTGTAAATGTTCCACGTAACATCCAAAGTAAGATGAGAGGGGAAGAAAGAAAAGAGAAAGAATAATTTCATGGATTGTTACTCCCTCCATTACTCTAGCACTCCCCTCAGACCCTCTTCTACCCATCCTCACATTCAGCTGGCTGCAATGCTCAACACAGTGTATTAGTCATGATTAAAGAAAATAAAAGCTCTGATTTTAGATCCAAAGTTTGATTCCAATCCTACTAATTAATCCTATCTGTTAGAAGAACTGATCCACGCTTGAGTTAAAGGATTCATTTTGTCCTTCTAGACTAAAAGCAGGAATGAGCAGTCTCCTGGAACCACTTCCTCAGACCCACACTCAGATCTTTACCTTCAAAATTTTACCTTTATAATTATGACAGAGGATAAAAATCATTATGAAATAGAAATATAAACCCTGGAAAAGAATAGGATTCTTCCCCAAGACACAAAGAAATTCGCCTAGGCTAAGCACGCCTCCTTTTCTAGGGTTCTACCTTTGACATTCCAAAATGAGCTCACTGGAAAGGTCCTCTCATGCAAGGCATTTTCACACTGCCAGCTACCTGGAAAGGAAGAAAGAGTGAGGTGATCCTCAAAGAGAAATCACCAAGAAAACAAAAGAATCCACATGGGTTCTGCATAAGAAAGACTTTTAATCACTCTTCCCTCCAAATAATTTCTCATCTAGTGTGATGGTCTGAATACGTTTCTGAGGACTACATTTTGGCTTTAACTCTTCCCGGAAGTTGATGGGAAAGAGTTGTACCTCTACCAGAGAAATAATAGAGCCATTATCAAATGTCTTGCTTGTAGTAGGAGCCGGATAGATTTTTGCTAATGATAGTGTCAAAAATGCAACAACATCCTCTAGCACTCTGTCCACAGAGACTCATATCAGTGTTGTCTGTTTCTCTTCAGCTGCCTATCTGCAGTTCTGTTATTTCATTGTTTACATGAACCACTCTGTATCCCCTGGTGATATCTGCCCACATAAAACCTAAAATTATATTTCTTAAGGGGTGATTGAAGACATAAGCACAGCAGTGACAAAGTGTATAACTGCTAAAATGTGCGAGAAATATGTCAACTTAAGCATTTGCTTAATTTCACATTTACATATTAAAGATTCCATTGAAAGACATGATAATTTTATGCTTAGGATAAAGAAAATGAAAAGAAGCTTCAAGGTGTATATATGTCTCTTCTTGAAATTATTTTCTTCATCCTTTGAAAATTTGTTCATATTTTCTCCAAAAAGCATTTTCATATATTTCTAACTAATACTGCAAAGTAGGATGATATTGTGTGCAACACAAAGTTAGTACTAATGTTGTAGTTTACATTTTATTTACCTAACCTGAATAATATATCCCAAATATTTAAATGCTTTATGTTTGCAATCTCTCTTGCCTCCTATTAACATGAACAATATACAAGAAAATTTGTCAAGATAGACACTCAGGTCGAAGGAGCTCTGAATTTGAAAATCCCTGAAACAAATTTTTTAAAAGGGGGAAGTGATTTCTGAGATATGAGCAATGACCACAGGCAGAAACTTGAGATCAAAATCATTAAGATTTGGAGTCAAGAAATAAGCATTCTAACACCAGCTCCATCACTACAGGTGGTACATCTATGCTGAACTGATTAACCGCTCCAGAGGTGTCTACCTCCTCCTCTAAAAATGACTGCTAAAAAGGAAAAAAATACACCTGTAATCCCAGCACTTTGGGAGGCCAAGGAGGAGGATCCCTTGAGCCTAGGAGTTCAAGACCAGTCTGGGCAAGTTGGCAAAACTCCATCTCTACAAAAAATGCCTAGGCGTGGTGGCACACTCCTGTAGTCCTAGCTACTTGGGAGGCTGATGTAGGAGGATCACCTGAGCCTTGGAGATCAAGGCTGCAGTGAACCATGACTGCACTACTGCACTCCAGCCTTGGTGACAGAGTAAGACCCTCTCTCAAAAAAAACAAAAAGAAAAAGAAAGGTATGGAAAGAGAGCAGAGCATTGATATCCACCCAGTGGTTACTGGGGGGACTCTTGGCAGCAAAGAGAACACAGATTCCCTTAGGATACATGTCTACACCCACGATGGCCCAACCAGGAATCCTTCTCACGGTGGCAAGTTTCATTTTGAGTGTAGTTAATGTGCCAATTTTTACAAAGAGTTGGACTTGTAAGCATCTTGAAACTACGTGGCAACATGAAGCCAGAAGGCAAAGGACCCTAAAGGACTTCCGAAATCAGCACCAGCATCTGACTCTTGAGGTTGGAGCAACATTTCAGATGGATAGGGAGTTGGAGAGGCTCAGTCTGCAGTAGAGAGAAGAGCCAATTCTTTTGCACGGCCTTTCACAGCACACTCATGAGAAAACACTTCCTGGAACCTGGCCGAATCACCCACGCACCTGGAAATGCCTGCCCACTTCAAGAACCATGAGGAAGAGGGGTAGGCTGAGGGATTGGGAAAAGGGTGGAAACTTTGTTCTGTGTCATTGTGCATCCTAAAGAGGTGCACACAGAGATGAAAGACCTGACATGATTTTGTATTTAGTTATGCAACAAAAATTGTATTGAGTACCTACCATGTACATGCCCTAAACTAGCACTGAGAATACTGTGGTGAGCAACACAGCCCAATGCCCAGTGCTCTCCATCAGGGAGCTCACATTCCAGTGGGAGGAGGCAGACAGTATGAAAACAAATAAATACAAATGCTAACAAGTGCTATGGAGGAAACAAACAGGTGACATAATGGAAGGAGACTGGAAGATCATTTTTGGGAATGTAACTGAGGAAGCTCTCTCAGAAGAGATGCCTTTTGAGCTGAATGGTGAGAGAATCCAGTCATATGAAAACCAAGGTAAAAAGAGTTCACACAGATGAGGCAGTAAGTAGAAAGGCCCTGAGATAAGAGGAGAAAATAAGGTCTTGGTAGACAGAGTGTGTGAGACGAAGAGAGAGGGAACACACAAGAGCAGAGAAGAGGCAGAGTCCAAATTGTGTGTGAGACAAAGAGAGAGGGAACACACAAGAGCAGAGAAGAGGCTGAGTCCAAATTGTACAGGGTCTTGAAGACCAGGCCCAGGATTTGAAATTTTTATTCCAAGTTCAATGAGAAGTCATGAAAGACTTTTAAAGATGGAAATAACACATTCTGTTTACTGCTATGTAGAGAATGGATTTAGGGTGATGACAAGCATGGAAGCTCCAGAAAATTCGTTGCTTAGGCAAGAGATAATGGTAGCTTGGACTAGAGTATTGAGAGGAGAGATGGAGAGAAACGGGAGAGTTTGACATATATATTTTAAAAGGCTTATAGAATATCCAGAATGAGAGAAGGGAGAGAACCAAGGATTGTGCCAATGCCTGGGTTTTTGGAATGAGTAATAAGGTGGATAATAATGTATTTTCCTGAGATTCAGAAGACTAGAAGAGGTAGAAGTCTGAGTGAGGGAGAGGCAACATCAAGAACTTCATGTTGATACCTACTGATGTCCACAGGACGATGTCTAAATGGCAGTAAGCTTGATGAGTCTGGAGTTGAGTATATATGTGAGGGGTAGAGATATAAATTTGAAATTCAACCACATGCAGATGGAATTTAAAGTCCATGGAGTGATGAAGTCCCCTAGAGAGAGACTTTCAATAGGGAAGAAACAGTGCCTAAGAATCAGTTCTGGAGTGCTCTTCTATTCAAAGTCAGGGAGAAGAGAATTGTGCAAAGAATCAGAGAAGCAGAGGCCTATGAGGTGGTAGGGCAAGAATGCATACAGGAGCCAACAATATATCAGATAAGGAGATGACAGTGTTTTGGCATATCACCGCAACGTTACAGAGAATGAGAACAAAGCTGTGTTCATTAGATTTGACATGCAGCAGTCCTAACAAAAAATGTTTCACTGAAGTGGCGAGAACAAAAACCAGCTTGACACAAAATAAAGGGTAAATGGGAGGCAAGGAAATAAAGAGAATTAGCAACTTCCTTTAAGAAGTTTCCTATTCAGAAAAGGAAGGAATGGGGTCATAGCTGGAAGAGGCAGCAGATCAAGTAACCCAGCAGATCAAGTAACCCAGTAGATCAAGTAACCCAGTAACCCCTACAATACACAGCAAGTCTTCCTGGTTTTATTAACACCACATGCTTAGCTCTCATTGCCCTTGAAATAAGCTCAGACTCCACAGGCAGGCAGGCAAGGACTGCACAGCCTGACCTCCACTACTCCACCTTAATTTCTGCCTCTCTCTTTCCTTGCCATCCCCAACCCCACCACTTACTCCACACCCACACCCTAATAGTCCTCATTCTCCTTTCATTTTCTTTCAAATGTTTATGCTGCCCTACATGCTCTTCCTTTTGCCAGAAATGTCTTTCCCTTCCTAATTCTTCAGTAATTGAGGTTCAATTCAAATCACCTCCTGCGTGAAGCCTTCCAACAAACCTGCAGTTCCTCTCTTCATCTGCCTTGTGTATCTCTCTATCAGAGGCTTTATAATGATCTGTGGGTCCTTCTGTTCATTGGCTATGAATTTCCTGAAGGCAGGGATGGTCATTTCCCCTTCTCTATAACTTGTACCTAACAGAAGCCTCTAACCCATAGGTATATGTGAGATGAATAAACGCACCTGCTGATGTTATCAAAATAACTTGAGGCAATAGTTTCGGGTCACCTCTATCATACCTTGAGCCAGTGTCTACATTGAACCTATCCAAACTCTGTTACCATTCTTTATCCTTCCCAGCTTTTTCAGAGGGAAATGCCCAAGGTGAATAGGTCTGTTAACCATAAATGAAGTAGTGATGAGTGCTTAGCAGAGCACTCGTCCAATATTGGGTAAATGCATATCAACAATTTTTAATTTCTCAAGTCTGAGGACCATTCTCCTGTTTGACACAAGCTTGGATCATTAGAAGATCAATGTTTCCCACAAAATTGCATAGAATTCTATAAAATATAAAAAAAATTGAGGATATGACCTTTGTTTAATGTGAAGTAAAATTCAGGCCAATAAACATGACCCCCTTAAAAATTTAACCTTCTTAAACTGATTGACAGGAAAAAAAGTAATTTGTCATAGCAGGCTTACTTAGAAACCCCATAAACTTTCATAAACCATTTTTAATAAAGTCTTCTGAATTGACATACTTTTTAAAATAATAGAGGCGTCTAGGCATGGTGGCTCACGCCTGTAATCCCAGCACTTTGGGAGGCTGAGGTGGGTGGATCACGTAAGGTCAGGAGTTTGAGATCAGCCTGGCCAACATGGTGAAACCCCATCTCTACTAAAAATACAAAAATTATCTGGGCATGGTGGCACCCACCTGTAATCTCAGCTACTCGAGAGGCTGAGGCAGAAGAATTGCTGAATCCAAGAGATGGAGGTTGCAGTGATCTGAGATCGCTCCACTGCAGTGCAGCCTGAGGGGCAGAGTAAGACTCCACTTAAAAAAAAAAAATAGAGGCTCTAGAATGTCCTCTGCTTCTGAAGACAACGTGTGAGGATAAGCCTATGAGAAGCACTAGGCAGGGAGGGCTCCAATGCCAAGGACCAGGCCACGGGGAGTAGGATCTCCTTTGCAGCATCCACCCACTGGGGGACTGAGAACTGTGCTGTCTTCCCTCTGCTGCATTCCCATGATGAGCAGCACCTGGTTCACCATGCCATCTCCATGTGGATCATGCCTTTCCTCCGCTCACAAATCTTGATTGCTTCTCTTTGCCAATAAATATCAAAAACCAAACTTCTTATCTGCTATTAAAGCCTTCCACAGTCTGGCCAAACTGGCTATTTTTTAGTTGTTGAATAATTGTATGACTGGAAGGTATTAAATTAACAATTTCTGTCTCAGAACACTCTCTTTTTACATGTCACCTAGTTTCTTCTGGCAGAACTGGAGTAAGAGCAACAACCCATGAAAGCAACATTATGAAGATCTGTACTTAAGGTATATGATTGTGGGGGCTGAGCTCCCCGAGACAAGTGACCTTTTCAGGATAGTTAATGTATAAGTAGAGAAAGAGTCTGATATATGAGTGTCTGAGAAGCACATTTAATCCCTTTTTTTATTGACTATAGAAAATCAGACCCATCAGATCTCATTCCCTGTGATTTCTCTACATCTATCCAAACTGTTGACCACTTTCTCCTTCTTTTATGGGTTTCAGTTTAAGAAAATAGGTAGTATTATAGTACATTTTTTTAATACCAACACTGTCATAAATGTATTAATTCAATTTAGTAATGCACAATTCAATATTTCTTTATGCAGGAAGGGGTCCAAGAAGTTCAAAGCCTCTAGAGCCCACGAAAGTCATAATATAACCCTGCTTCCATTCACTAGGATTTTTTTTTCTTTTTAAAAATTTTTTCTTTTTTTTTGAGACAGAGTCTTGCTCTGTCACATAGGCTAGAATGCAGTGGCGCAACTCAGCTCACTGCAACCTCCGCCTCCCAGGTTCAAATAATTCTCCTGCAACCTCCTGGGTTCAAGTGATTCTGCCTTAGCCTCCTGAGTAGCTGGGATTACAGACACTCGCCACCACACCCAGCAAATTTTTGTAGTTTTAGTAGAGATGGAGTTTCGCCATGTTGGCCAGGCTGGTCTTGAACTCCTGACCTCTGGTGATCCGCCTCCCTTGGCCTCCCAAAGTGCTGGCAATACAGGTATGAGCCACCGCGCCCAGCCAGGATGTTTCATTCTTAAGGTCAAAGTCAGATAGATGCAGCTGGCTATCAGGTCCAAAGAGGAAGATGAAGATGTGAGGAAGCAAGGTTTAAAGTCAGATGTCAGAAAAAGTGAGAAAGATTTGGAAACAGAGTAGAGGTCAGTTGAACTGAGTAGCTCTGTGGAGCGTGAGTTACAGGAGCCTGCAGGATCTGGCTCTTTGCTGAAGGTTTCCACAATTTACTCCCTGCGTGCCTGTGCCTGGGCTGTGTCCTCTGTCCAGAACTACCTTTTTGACCTTTATTGCCACTTGTTCCAATCTCACCTACTTCATTAAGCTCCATCACATCTCTCTACCCAAGCAAGTATTTTCTTATCCTTCTAAATAGAGATGCATTCGTTACCCTTTCAATCCCTAGGACAATTTTTGTGTCTTTCTCATGGCTCCACTTGATAATCTGTTTTGATGGTGATCTATTTAAGCTTGAGTATCTGGTTAAGAACAGCAGCATCCTGTTTTGTATCTGGGCAGTCTCTGCCTGCCACTTTGCACACTCTTGCTGCTCAGCAAATGTTTGCTTCATTCACCACTTAGACTGACGTAATGCCATCAAGAAAACTACAGGATTTGCTCATGTTTTCCATAGATGTTCTAAATGAAAATATTTTTTCTAAACCAACTGATTCCACACTTCCGTGAGCACAAAACTCCAAACCAAACATCTCCTAATCCAAGGCGGATATTATATGGAGGTATAAGAATCAAAAGACTTCCCTGCCACCAAAATGAGTCTGCAGAGCTGACCGACGCATCATATTCAAATGATTTTCTAAAATCCAAAAAAAGAGATCCTGACTCCCCACCACACACGGATTTTTAAGGAACAGATGCATTGGTCTGGCATAAAAAGCCTTCCAAGATTCTATTTTCAAGCTTGTTAGAAAAGGGGTACGGATATACACATGAGATTAGAAATGCAGGTATTCCAATGGCTGGATGTAGGAATTTGACTGTGGTATATTGCCCTTCTGAGGTTCCTAATCTATAAAACTGAGAAAATGAAAATTAACCGACAGGACAGACTTTAAGGAAACTGAAGTCACCGGGACAAAGTAGATGGTCAAAAAATTTACAAGGCATTTCACTGGGAAACACATGTAATCACATATTCACTGGACTAATATTTTTAAATTGTAAAATGGTAACCTAATATGTGCATGTGGATGTATGTGTGGGATTTTATACTCTAAATACATTAAAATCAATCTAAAATATGTGCTTTGAAGTAATTAACTACTTTAGTCATTTATTTGAAACATACTAGTGTGTAAATTCCTAATATATTATTCTAAAACATTACAGACTTTTTCCCTTAGAAGACCTACTTTTTGTAAATGCTAATACCTATCTTTCCTGAATCATTTCCCTTCAATTGGGGGGACTATGAAAAGAAAAATTTATCCTTTATTCATAGTTCCTAAGAATTTTGTTCTCTACAGCTCTAAGATTCATTTTACAAAAGAGATAATGAAAGTTTTAGCTAAGGAAGTGGAATGTATTATGATGTAAGATAGAAATTTCCATATCTTCTACACAGCAAAAAAACTCTATCTCAATCCCAGTAAATGGCCTTACAAAAAAAAATAATGCTAGCATATGGCATATTTCACAATTTTTAACTTTATTCAGCAATACTAAGCATTTTTACTGATAAAGATATTATCTATATATTATCTATAAAAATTTCAAAATTATTTTGCTGACAGTTGTGAAGTTAAAACTTATTAATGGAGGCCAGGCACAGTGGCTCATGCCTGTAATCTCACTACTTTCACCACTTTGGGAGGTCAGAGCAGGTGGATCACGAGGTCAGGAGTTTGAGACCAGCCTGGCCAACACGGTGAAACCCTGTGTCTACTAAAAATACAAAAATTAGCCAGGCGTGGTGGCACATGCCTGTAATCCCAGCAACTTGGGAGGCTGAGGCAGAATCATTTGAACCCGGGAGGCAGAGGTTGCAGTGAGCCGAGATCGCACCATTGCACTCCAGCCCGGGGAACAAGAGAGAAATTCTGTCTCAAAAAAAAAAACTTATTAATAGTAGTGGTAATCATGTTCTCTTAGAACAGCAGGTACCAAAATCAAAGTGTAAATTGCCTTAGAATTCAGCTTCAAAAATACTCATTGGTAAATGAAAAAGATTATTAGTAGCAAATCTTTTTTAGAATAAAAGGATTAGAGTTACTAATTTCTATAAAAATTACCACCTTCTTCTTGCCAAGTTAGTCCCTGAGAGATTTGAAGCTAATAAGAAAAAATTATTGTGAAATAGCTATATTAGCATAAATATGTTATGCCACATCTAAATGTTTTGTCAGTTTTTCATGGTCACTGGAAGAAAAAGCAGAAAAAGTGGTACCATTTGGTGGGCAGACCACGGGGCTGGGCTACGGGACAGGAGTCCCTGTTCTCAACACAGACAAACCCAATGAGGAAAATATTTCCCACTAAACTGATATGACATAAATCAAAGGTAGAGATAAAAATCAGACTGTTGAGATTAAAGTGCTTTAAAATGTTTGATTTTTTTGCTAAAATTAAAAGGAAATTAACATGAAGTGCATTTTAATTTCTAATATGTCCCTCCACACATAGGTACCTGGTTCTGACACAGAAAAGCCTGTCAATAAATGTTTGTGAGGCAAGCGGATCATGTCAGTTCGTAGGAAGGGATCATTAACTGATTTATTAAAATCACTGAATGCATGCCTTTTGCCAGACACCTTATCTACATAATTTTACTCAATCCGCAGAACTACCTGGGAAATGTATACTGTCATTCCCATTTAAGAAATGAGGAAATTGAGCATGAGGTAGAGCAAATGGAGTAGTCCACATCTTCACACCTAGTAAATACCAGAACTATAATGTAAACAAGAAATTCCCAAGCCCATGCCTTTCCCCTCAATCAGTGAGCAGCCGTGATTCTTGTCCAGAATCCAGTTCTCATGGAAGGCCTGGGACACTACAGCACACACTTTCAACCAAGAGAATCTGGAGCTTTACTTACTTTACCTTCACCACATTTTACAATTTTCTGAAATTCTCAGAGTGACAAGAGGTATCTGTGGAGTTAACAGGAAAACCACTGGGCTTGTCATCAAGTAACATAGATGAAATCCCAACACTGACAATTATTTTCTGTCCCAAATCACTTACCCATCATTTCATTAAACCTCAGTTTCCTCTTTTATAACATGGGACTCACTCTTCCTTCCAGTGTCATTATGAGGCAAGCTAATCAGTCAGTGTGTGCTCTAATTCCCTAGCATGGCACACAGAACCCCGGAGACACCCAATCGAAACATTTTTTTTAAATATATATTTTATTGCGTTTTAGGTTTTGGGGTACATGTGAAGAATGTGCAAGATTGTTGCATAGGTACACACATGGCAGTGTGGTTTGCTGCCTTTCTCCCCATGTTATCCCTCCCCAACTCCCCATCCCCTGCTGTCCCTCCCCTAGTTCACCCCGCACAGTGTGTGATGCTCCTCTCCCTGTGTCCATGTGTTCTCATTGTTCAACACCCGTCTATGAGTGAGAACATGCAGTGTTTGATTTTCTGTTCTTGTGTCAGTTTGCTGAAAATGATGGTTTCCAGGTTCATCCATGTCCCTACAAAGGATGCAAACTCATCGTTTTTGATGGCTGCATAGTATTCCATGGTATATATGTGCCACATTTTCCCTGTCTAGTCTATCATCGATGGGCATTTGGGTTGGTTCCAAGTCTTTGCTATTGTAAACAGTGCTGCAATGAACATTCATGTGCATGTGTCCTTATAATAGAACACTTTATAATCCTTTGGATATATACCCAGTAATGGGATTGCTGGGTCAAATGGAATTTCTATTTCTAGGTCCTTGAGGAATCACCACACTGTCTTCCACAATGGTTGAAGTAATTTGCACTCCCACCAACAGTGTGATCGAAGCATTTTTAAAGGAAATGAATGCAGAATTGGTAGTCATTCCCCATGCATGAGTCAAAGCTCTGTTGTAAGTAGTTGTCCCCTTCCCACAGAAAGTCTTCAGCATACTCAACGGTCACATAGAGATATAGAATTAATAGGAAAAAGAGAAAGGTGGACAGGAGGCAGCAATGATGAATAAATAAGCAAGCAAACCTCAAGGTCACATCAAGGAAATGTCACAACTTGAGACTAAAGCATAAACCAAATTGGGTTCCCATACCTGGGGTGCAATGAGTTCACAGGAGACATGGATCAAGACCATGTAGAGCACCTGAGTTCCCTTCCCTGTCCTGAAACTCATTTTCTGCATACTTTTTAAATCCCTCCTCTTCCAAGAAACTCCATTTCTACATCTATGCAATGATGTGTTTCTACTGTACTGACTCTATGGCTGTTACTTAATAACTGTTCTTCCAGTTCTAGTTAACTTAGTTTTATTTAGGAAGTTCTGGCTAACTTTAACAAGTGTCTTTTCAGCATCAATTGATTAAATCAATATGCTATTTTTTTCCTTCTCTTTCATTTTGGAGATATAATATGTTATGTTTATGGATTTTTCTGGTATCAAATCATCTTTGTATTTCTGGGACAAATAAACCTGTTTGTCATAGTGTATTACTTTTTAAATACTCTATTTGGATTCTATTTTTATCATCTTATTTAGATTTGTAACAACTTTATTTCTAACATTAATCTCCTATTTCCTTTTATTTTATTCTTTGTCCTTTCTTACAGGATTAGATCACATTTGCTTCTTTAAATAAATCAAAGAAATCTTTTTCAAAAGCCTAGAATAATTTATTTAACATTAGACTCACCTGTTCCTTAAAGGTTAGCTGTGAAATCATTGCTTCATAATGTCTTTTAAAATTTTTTTGATCATTAATATTCTATTTTTTACAGTTGGATTCTTTGGCTTTTCTACTCATTCTTGAGTCCGTTTTGGTCATTTAAATTTTGTAAGAAAATAAAGTTGCATGTTGTCAAGCAATGAAGTTGCATATACATGTGACTATCACCTTTTCATTTATAATTAAACACTTTTATTCTCTCTTCTCCTTCATAAGATTTCTGAAGACTGCTACCTATTTTCATCAATCTTTTCAAGAAAACTACTTTTGGATTTATCTACCCTTTCTACTTATCGTTTTGCTTTTCATATTACTTGTTTAAACTTTGTAATATTTTCTTCTTCCTAGTTTTTGCTACATTTTCTAATTCTTTTTCTAATATTTAAGATGGATTCCTTTCTTTTTGTCTGTCTTCTTTAAAATAAATATGTTTGCACCTGTAAGTTTTCCTTTGAGTTCATTCTTAGCTGTATCTCAATTTTGGCATGAAGTGCCTGCTGTTTTTCTCTATCTGTACTCAGTAGATACATTTTTACCTTTTTCTGTTCTACTCTGTGTACCTGGAACCCTTCCTTCATGGACTCTATCACCCAGGTTCTCTTGCTGAATAACTTTCAGTGGATTTTGGCCAGGGGGAGGCAGCCATGGGAAATCAGAGAACAGGAGGAAAGAGGTCTGCCCCACTCCCTCCCTGTTCCATCCTAGCAGTTTTTGCAGTGTCAATTGCTACATTTCTTCCAGGTGCCATTTCATTCAGTGCACACTGTTTTCCTCTAACGTAATTCCCTTACCTTGTCCCTTCAAGCTTAGGGGTGACAACAGCTTCCCATTGTTGCTAGTCTTTGCAATCTTCCTTAATTCTGCCCAAACCTTTGAAAGTAATCACTTTAGTAAAACCTATTCTGTTGAACCATCTGAATGGAGTTCTGCTTCCTGCTGGGACTGATACAAAATATTTATGGTTGTGTAAATGGCTTATTATTTCAAAATTGATTTATTCTTTTATCCAGTATCAAATATTACTTAGGGGAAGGTTTCTTAATTTCCAAAAGTTAAGACTCTATCAATGTTATTTTTCATTACCTTTAGATTTACAGAGACTCAAAAATATATAGCTTTCATACATACCTTCTCAGAAAATTACTAAGAATATGCACCATCAAGATAAGAGAGTAAACAAAAAAAGAATATGTGAGATCTAGAAAACAGGGATCCAAAAGGCAGGAGGCAGAGACTTCCCGATGACTGGAAAGGAAGTCTTCAGATGCCAGTGATGCAATCCAGAACGGGGCAGGAGTACGGGGGGGTCACCAAGAGGATGCCTCTATTAACAAAATATAGAAACCTGGAACTGATATCTTATCTGATATATTTGACTGCATTAACAGAAGATTTATAGGTATTTTAAAGAGTTTGAAACAATACTAGTGCTAGATAACATGATAGCTATGCAGTGAAAGAAATAAGTAATCAGTAACTAAAAGAAATGTGAAATAGGCCAGGCACAGTGGCTCATGCCTGTAATCCCAGCACTTTGGGAAGCTGTGGCGGGTGGATCACGAGATCAAGAGAAACCATTCTGGCCAACATGGTGAAACCCTATCTCTACTAAAAATACAAATATTAGCTGGGCGTGGTGCTGTGCACCTGTAATCCCAGCTACTCGGGAGGCTGAGGCAGGAGAATTGCTTGAACCTGGAAAGGGGAGGTTGCAGTGAACCAAGATTGTGCCACTGCACTCTAGCCTGATGACAGAGCGAGACTATATCTCAAAAAAAAGTAAAAAAAAAAAAAATTTATATATATATATATATATATATATATATATAAATCACTTGACTCATCTGTAAGCAATGCCTATATAACCACAGTAATATAAACACTGAATACTGATTTAACCAAAAATCTGGAACACTGCCTTATTGAGAGGAAGTAGAGAGAAGGTATAAGCATTGACAAGGGTCATAAGGACTCTATGTCCTTAATTCCACAGCAGAACATCAATGCACAAAATATAAATTGATAAATCCAAACTTGGCATAATAAACATATGATTTGGGAATTAGGAGGTAAATATCAGAAGCTCACAAACCTGAAAGAAGTTTATTCTAGGACACAAGATCCAGGTGTGTAAAAGAGAGGGACAGGTAACTGTTGTGGTGTTGTTTGTTGTTGTTATTGTTGTAATAAGCCTTATTATTCTATTTGACTTCTTAAACTCTGTGAATATATTACTTTGACAAGAAGGTAAGTATTTACTTATAAAAATCCTAGAAGAAAACCTAGAAAAAACTCTTCTAGATATTGGACTAGGCAAAGATTTTATGATTAAGACCTCAAAAGCAAACGCAGCAAAAACAAAAATAGTCAAATGAGACTTAAACTAATAATCAACAGAATAAACAGACAAGCTACAAAAAGAGAGAAGATATTTGCAAACTATGGCACCTGATAAATGACTATTATCTAGAATCTACAAGAAACTCAAACAACTCAACAAGAAAAACACAAATAACTTTATAGAAAAGTGGAAAAAGGATACAAATGGAAATTTCTCAAAAGAAGATAAAAAATTGGCCAAAAAAATATGAAGAAATGCTCAACATCACTAATAAGAAAAATGCAAGTCAAAACCAGGAGGTACAATCTAACACTAGTCAGAATGGCCATTATTAAACAGTCTGAAAAAAACAACAGATGTTGGCAAAGATGTGGAGGAAAGGGAACACTTTTACTCGGTTGGTAGGAATATAAATTAGTCAAACCTCTATGGAAAACAGTGTGGCAATTTCTCAAGGAACTAAAAATCAACTACCATTCAACCCAGCAATCTTACTACTGGATATATACCCAAAGGAAAAACAAATTATATCAAAAAGACACCTTAAATGTATGTTTATCCCAGTGCTATTCCCAGCAATAAAGTCATGGAATTAACATAGTGTCCATCAGTGGATGACTGGCTAAAGAAAATATGGTATATATACACTGTATTTAATCCATTTTCACAATGCTATAAATAAATACCAGAGACTGGGTAATTTATAAGGAAAGAGGTTTGATTGACTCATAGTTCCACATGGCTGAGGAGGCCTCAGGAAACTTACAATCATGGCAGAAGGCAAAGGGGAAGTAGGCACCTTCTTCACAAGGCAGCAGAAGGGAGAATGAGTGAATGAACGAGGAACTGCCAAACACTTTGAAAACCATTAGCTCTCATGAGAAGTCACTCACTATCATGAGAGCACCATGGGGGAAACTGCTCCCATGATCCAATTACTTTCCTCCCTTGACGCAGGTCCCTCCCTTGACACATGAGGATTACAATTCGAGATGAGATTTACGTGGGAACACAGAGCCAAACCACAGCACACACTATAGAACACTATACAGCCACAACAAATAATGAAATCATATCTTCTGCAACATGAATGGGGCTGCAGGCCATTATCTTAAGTGAAATAACTCAGAAACAGAAAATCAAATACCACTTGTTCTCACTTATAAATGGAAGCTAAACAATGGACACACTTGGATACACAGAGGGTTAAAATAGACACTGAGGACTTCAAAAGGGGAAGAATTACCTACGTGGTGCAATATTAACTATTCAGGTGATGGGCACACTAGAAGCCCAAACCTCACCATTACACAATGTATCTATGTAACAAACCTGCACTTGTTACCTCCTGAGATTATAAGGGAAAAAAATGAAGATAAATGTTTAAAACACAAGAAAAAGAAAACTAACAATCTCAGCTTTCCCTTTTCAGGAAACCATGAACAAAACAACCAAATTAATCTGGGAGGAGAGAGCCCATAACCCCCACACAGTATGAATTACCTGAATCGGCCCCCATTTCTCAATCTCAGCAGTCCACTGGTTCAGTTTCTGGGGAGGCTCTTTAACATAAGCAAGAAAGGTAGTGTAGCCTAACCCTGCCCTCGAAATGTTAGAGGCCTTGCTTCAGCTCAGCCAGTCCACTATGTAGTATATTAATAATATCAATGTGCATTTTATTTCAAATGACAAACTAGTATGTGTATTAAACCTTTTTCAAATTTGATAATTTACTGCTTGAAATTTAAGAGCAGTTCTATTCTGTTTCTCACAGCAATTTAATTTTTCCCTTAGTCATTCTCCCTCCTACGCTCCCACACTGAACAAATCTTCCTTCCTCAGTGTTACGGGGGGAATGGTTCCATAGCATAAATCTGGAAGCTGATCCTAAGCACAACAAAGCAATTAGCTGCTAAGAAACATACTGCGGAGTTCTCTTGCCATTTCTTCTGCCTGAGATTTTGCGTTGTAATCAAAGCCCTGCAAAACCAGGAGCACTGACTGTACATCAGTACTGCAGCAACCACAGCTTCTTTCTGGACTTTGAGGGCCTTATTAAGGGTACAGAAGACAGGGAGCCCAGGCCTGTGAGTGAAGAAGTCTGCAGGCCATTGCAAAGAAGCTGGTATTTAACAGCTGGGGAACAAACCACTGTGAACTATTGTTCATTTACCGTTTGATGTAAATATTCTACTTTTTGTTAAAATTTTGAATAACATATGATCACATAACCCGAATGCAAAAGAAGACCCTTTAGTTCAGAGATTCCCAAGTTTTATGTGGAAGTCCCTAATAGAGTTGCATGGAAATATCTCAGGAGCCTCTGTGGCAGTGAAGGGAGGGGAGCAGTAATCTGTGAGCCCCAAAAGCCTGAGCCGTTCCTCCTTTTCATCATTTTACACATGGGGAAAACGAAGGCCTCCAGGAAGAAAGAAGAAATTGGCTTAGTGTCACACAGCGAGCAGCTGGCAAAGTTGGAGCCAAACACAGGTCTCCCAATTCCTGCTTCAGTATTTTCACAGCTGTCTTTTCCTGCCTTTCTTATTTTGGGTACTTTTCTCCTTATCCAAACTAAAAATGTATCCCTTTCTAGAGAGTTATGGAGATGTTACTACTGTGAATTTTCCCTAAGGAGAGAAGTTTGATAAATTATTTAAATATCCACTTTCCTCTGCTAAAATGTATACTATGCTTTTCTCTAGGTAAAATGTGAAAACACTTATTTTACTGAGCCATTTACATGTACCATTTTTCTTCTTAAAAGCCTCCCTCTCTCAGATCTATTGCTTTGGAAACCCCAGGGATGTGATAATGAAATATTGATTGTCCTCTCTTGTCTCCACCCTAGTCTAATGCCCCTATAGCTTCAGAATAATTTTTGTTGAGGAAGTATGAATTCAGAAACGTGTTTCTACATTTGGCTTTTTTTCCAAACACAGCACACAACATTGGCCAGGGAGCGTGCACCAGCGTCTCAGCACATCAGCTCCTCTTTGCAACATCTCCTATTGAGAAATCACAACTCATCAGCTGCAAGAATGTCGAATTTCTGGTCTCAGAAGGGATCTTTCCATTCTCAAGAGATGACAAGGTTATTAAGAAGGCAGTGGTTAAAAATGAGACTGTGGTCTCTGGGAGTGAGGAGGAACTGTCTGGGCCTCCAGTATAAGAGGGACAAGGTTGGCTCCTGGGAGGACTGGGGTTTATTTGCCCTCATAGCACATCCCAAGGCTTGACGTTGGACACTTTCCTGGCTGGGCCAGACTGAAGAGGGAAGCACCGCTGAGGAAGGTCCCGGTTTATGTTCAAAACAGTACGAGTTTTGGTCGGCTGAAATATGTTCTGGATTTAGAATCAGAGGAACCTAGGCTCAAAGGCCTTCCCATGGCCTACAGACATGGCAAACTCGGACAATTTAATTAGCCTTTGCTTAGATTTTTTATAAACTAGAGATAAATAAGGACTGCCTTTTTATTGACTTTGTGAGGATTTAATCAGCTAATTCACATTAAACGCCAACATGTGCTTACAGATCCTTAGGAAATGTAAAGCCCCTCTCTTCCTTGAAAAGGTGAAAAACAATGTTGATGTTTCTAAGGAGACACAGGGTAGCTTTTCCCAGTAAGACTCAGGAGGTGCTAGGGAAATCAATCTCCCATGGCTAGTCATTATGAATTGGACCCATATATGAAGTTATACCCATTGAAAACAACAAATGGCAAAAAGTAGAGAGAGGGGGTTTCGGACTAGAAGAGTTATTCTGTGTTTCAAATCACCTGATAAGGTTTGGCTCTGTGTCCCCACCCAAATCTCATCTTGAAATATACTCTCATTCCCACATGCTGTGGGAGGGAACTGGTGGGAGATAACTGAATCATGGGCACAGTTTCCCCCATACTGTTCTCTTGGTTGCAAATAAGTCTCATGAGATCTGATGGTTTTATCAGGAGTTTCTGCTTTTACGTCTTCCTTATTCTCTCTTTGCCTGCTGCCATCCATGTAAGACGGGACTTGCTCCTCCTTGCCTTCCACCTCTTGCCTTCCTTGTTCATGTTATTCCAAATGCCGAACTAGTATGTGTACTAAACCTTTTTCAAATTTGATAATTTGATTGAGGCTTCCCCAGCCACGTGGAACTGTAAGTTCAACTAAACCTCTTTCTTTTGTAAATTGCCCAGTCTCAGGTGTGTCTTTATCAGCAGCCTGAAAACAAACCTGGAACTTAGTATTGTCTCTGTGGTTCTGTAGCTTGAGCTCTAGTTGGAACTACTGTGTCTGTGTTTCTGTAGTTTGGGAACTTCTATGGGCCTCACTTGGGGTCTATCAGGTGGTTTCAGTCACGTAGTATCTAAATGGGTCTCATCTGGAAGCTCCACCTGGAAACTGGAGTGGCCAGGAATTTCTTCCACCAGTGGTCTCTTCAGCAGGTGGCTGGACTTCTTAGGGGGTACCTCTTTGCTCCCAAAAAGCAGGAGATCCAAGAGGAAGGAAGCAGAAGCTCCCAGGCTTTCTTAACACTTGGACTCAAAGCCCAGGAACATTACTTCCTCCACATTCTGCAGTAAGGCAGTCCCAGGCCCAGCACAGATGGAAGGGGTAGGGACGGAAAAGCTGCCCAGAGAGGCCTCAAAGACCTCTGCCCACAGCGGTGCAGATGGCTGAGGTCCATGAGTAATACTAGCCTTTGTTTTGCACATAGAACCTTTTCACTAAAAAAAAAAGTCAAATGACAAAATGAACACATAAATAATTTTCCTTAGTCCAGAATATTTTTTAGTTTCTGGTGAAATAAAATGAAGAAGGGTTAAATTTGTGGCTGGCTCATCTGTAGCAGCTGCCATTTAGAATGTTGCCAGGCTCAGCACGGGCTCTTCAGATAGATTATTTTCCATACCCATTTAACTAGCAACTGTGTTGATAGGCCATTCATGAGCTTGTCTTGGAAACATCGCTGATTTTACAATCTAATATTTTAAAAGAGCATATGACTTGATGTGATCATAACTGATTTAACTTGGAACTGTTTGTATGGTTGTTTTCAAAATACTTCTGTTTTCAAAATACATTCTTTCAGGGTCCTTTAAAAAGCAAGATCACACTTTTTTTTTCAGCTCCAGGTATTAGGCTCCTGAAATTATTATTTTTTTTTACCTGGGAAAGAGGCCTCCAGGAGTGCATGATTTCAGGAGCCTAAGAAAGGAAATATATCTACAAGTTTTTGGCTCTCTCACCTGCTGACTCCTTTCAGGGAGCAAAGTATTTCATTCCACAAAGTAAAAGCTGGCTTATAAGAAGGACAGAGTTTGTGGAATCTTTACTAAAATATCAGTGACTATTGCTACATGCTCCAGGAGAGCAGTTACAAAAGGTGGAGGGGGGGAGATAACATTAGAAGAAAAGGACATCCAAAAATGGGTGTCATATCCTTTTCTTTTGGCTGGCTCTAGCCAATTCTTCAGGAAAAACAAAGTCCTATCCATTTGCTCAGCTTCTTTTCTCTCTCACCATAAGATTCTCTAGCCTAAGATTAAAGATGCCTTCCAAGATCCATTCCACCTTTCTAAGTGTTGGTGCAAGATACATAGGCATGTTCAACAAATAAATATTTGAAGACAGAATAAAAGCGTCAATGATATACCCATTTTCCCACTAAATGTGCCTGTTTCAGCTATATTAAAAGGGCTACTCTGGTCCAAGAGGAAAAAAAAAAGAACCTGAGATTTTTACCACTGTTGCCTTTTTTGTACAGGTATCCCTTTCATCTGCTATGTCCTACTTCATGAAATTTCACCACTGAAATTCTCTTCATCCTTTATGGTTGAGTTATAAATGCTGTGTCTTCCAGGAAATCTTCCCAAATCTCTGCACTCATAAAGAATTCCTTCTCTTCTAAATCACTCAATAAGTTCATCATTACTTCTAAAATAACAACTCTTATTATGCCCAGTATTAATTTGATAAACTTTTCTGAATGGCAAAATGGGAACTGGAACATACAGATCTGAATAAGGTAAAGTCCTAATTCTTAAGAGACGGAGACAGAGAAACTTTGAAGCGGTCACACAGGTCTGATAAGTACAAGAACAAGGTATGCACAGGGCATCGAAATGAGCACAAAGGAAGCAAAGAAGAACTTCAGGGAAGACACAAGGATCAGGAAATATCTGTGAAAGGAGGTAACACTGGATTAAGGAAATAAAAGGAAATCGTTCCACACTAACCATCTGCAAAGGCTTGAACCTGAATCTCCATGCCAAGTTTGTAATTCCACATGGCTACAGGAGTAGTGACTGATGCTTGAGGTCCACAAGACAGGGACCTGCACTGACAGCATTGGGGACTATCTTAAGGACTTGAAATTCCGATGGAGATGAAGGAAAGTCACTGCCAGGTTTTAAGCATAGGCACGGTTCATTTCTTGTCCATCTTTGTAACCCTAGAGTCAACAAGCATGGTGCCTGGAAATAACAATAATATGAGCAAATATTGAGTGTTTACTTTGTGCCTGGCACTGTGGCAGTCACTTCACACAGATTAGTTAGTAGGTCCTCAATAAAAGTCTATTCCATTAAATTAAACGGAATTGCAGCTCCATTCCATTCAGACTGGGTAAAAATAGAAACTTTCATTATAGCTTTAGCAGAGAGACTTTAAGAAATTACAAGTTTAAAGGAGTTTAGTAATAAAAAAGAATCAGAATAAAGGAGAAAATTTGATTATTCTTCAGCTAAAGGCCAAATCAGAAAGACTCAGGTAATAAAAAGAAAAAAGAAAAGAAAATCGGAAGGGTAATTTTTTAAGTGGTAAAAGAGTTAAAGAGGATTTTATAAACACTTTAAGGAATAAAAAGATAAACCACAGAAAAAGATGGGTCTTCTAATAAATGAGGAGGAAAAGAGAATTAACAATAAATGAGAACAGCTGAAATATTGAACTCATCCGTTGCAAGAAAAATGAGGGGAAATAACTTAGATTCTTAGGAAGTAATAAAAATCTTGCAAAATACTTAATAGGGATAGAAATCTAGTAAGGAAATATTCATTAAATTTAATTCATCATTTTTAAATAGACAGTCCACAGCCCTCACAGGATTCATCTCTACCAGGAATCAGATTAGAGTTAGCTCTCTCCTTCACCAAGTGATGGCTCCTAAAAACACTGACCTTGATGAAAGACTAAATGTGCTGTGGAAGGGCAGTTCCACATACAGGGATGGACCCTGGGCAATGCCCAAGAAAGCACATGCTGGGGACAGCAGTGACATGCTGGGAAACACACATGGGATCTAGCTGTCCTCTCATGGTAACAGCCTCCCACCAGAAAAAGCACCACTGAGCTTTTATGGGTCACTCAAACTGTCTTATGACTAATTCCCAAGCTTCCCGAATTTTTTTCTTTCTTCTATACAATGGGAATCCTTAATGTAGCAATCATTTCTTTTTCCTTTCTAACCCTCACATTTTCCTTTTTATTTTTTTGAGACAGAGTCTCACTCTGTCACACAGGCTGGAGTGCCATGACATGATCTTGGCTCACTGTAACCTCTGCCTCCCTGGTTCAAGTGATCCTCGTGCCTCAGCCTCCCAAGTAACTGGGATTACAGGCGTATGCCACCATACCCGGCTAATTTTTGTATTTTTAGCAGAGATGGGGTTTCACCATGTTGGCTAGGCTAATCTCAAACTCTTGGCATCAGGTGATCCACTCTCCTCAGCCTCCCAAAATGCTTGGATTACAGACGTGCACCACTGCACCTGGCCTAACCCTCACATTTTTTATGTCTTTTTTTTTTTTTTTGTAAGAGGAAGGAAGGAGAGAAGGAGAGAGAAAAACAGAGAAACACATGGAGAAAGAAGCTATGTATATGTAGACCCATGTGTAGAATAATATCTGTGCAAACATTGGAAAGTGGCCAGGAAGATGGTCTGAAGCATTGCTTCCTGTCTTAAATGTCAGCCTGGGAATTTTGCTCATTGGCAATGAGACCTATTCACTGATCAAAATTATAATTATCAACACAAGGCTGAAACTTGAGCTTCTAGGAGGTTGGGAAAAGGGGAGGAGTATTGAAGAATGGGAACAAGGTTAAAAGGAATTAATTCAGACTGGAATTGGTAGGTAATTAATTAAGCATGTAGACTCTCAAAGCCAGAAAGTCTGAGAGGAAGGGGTCCCAACAAAACCCACACAAATAATTATTAGTAGAGCACATTGGCCATTCTGAGGAAGATAAACATGGTGAGAATGTTCCGTCAAAGGACCAAAGGAATAGGCAGTTACATGGGTAAGCCCATGATAAAAGCAAGGCAAAAAGAAGAGAGACAGCAAAGACACAGTTTGAACCAATGACAAAGATCCATCCCAGTGAAAGACAATTTGTGGCAAGAAGCTTTGATGAATGAAAAAAAAAAATGAATAAACGAACAAGAGAACAAAGCAAGGACTTCTAAATACAGTGTCTTGGTCTCTCCAGGGTGTCCTAGAGAGTAAGGGCCAAACGTAACCCATTTTCCAGCGGTGGCCAAGCCTTTTAATGATGGTACAACCAATTCCATCTGCAGAAGATGGTTAAATTCAGTCAATATCGGCATCTTCTGAATGTCACAGGATCTCTACATGCTACATCTGGAATTTTTAAAATTTATGAAATAAGCTTTGCAAAAAAGAAAGAAACATATTGAGAATAAAAGCCAGAAATTGGTAAAGCCAAATTAAAAATACATACAAAGTATTTTCCAAGAGTGTCGATGACAGCCTTGTGTGTTCAGAAGTCAGCCCCAGGTGACAAAGTGGACCTGACCCAGACACTTTAGGAAAAGCTTCTCCCATGTGACTCCCACTGCTTTGAAGGAATACCTGTCATTGGTCTTTCACTGAAATGCATGAAAAGTAAACAAAACACAGGTGGGGGGGAATCTTAAAGCCACACTGGCAGTATCAACATCCCCCAGAACCAGCTTCTCACTAGGAGTGAAACCAGACATTTTGAGGAAAACTTTCACATTAGTACAAGAACCATACAGCTGTTTTCACAGGAGCAGAATAATGATCAAAATCACGGTTTCGATGGAATCGTGGAGTAAAAGTCAACACCAGAGCTCAACGTTGACTTTTTACAGCTGAGAAAATTGAGGTTCAGGGGAGAAACATGCCTGTCCCCCTATGGCCCGGTCACACCTGATGGTGTTAAACACCTTCTAACCCAGGAGAGTGGAGCAGGCGTGCCCAGGAAGGCCTAGAGCAATGGAAAGAGGAGACCCAGGAGAAATGCCGATTTCTACCTGCAGGGGGCGGTCTCGAGCATCCTCTATTCCTCTACCCCATTAGTTTGAGCGACGCGCCCCCTTCTAGACACTCAGATAAATGGGGGCATTTCTCATTTTGTGTTTTCACATTTTACAATTATCTGCATTTTTCTTTTCCATCTAGACCACCAGCCCTAAGAGGGCAAGGGGTGTGTATTAGTCAAGGTTCTCCGGAGAAACAGAACTAATGGGATAAATGTACATACGAAAGGGAGTTTATTAAGGAGAACTGGCTCACAGGATCGCAAGGTGAAGTTCTACCACATGTCTTCTGCAAGCTGGGGAAGAAGGAAGCCAGTAATGGCTCAGTCTGAGTCCAAAAACCTCAAAAGCATGAAAGCTGACAGTTCAGTCTTCGGTCTGTGGCCCAAGGCTCAAGAGCTCCTGGCGTAAGTCCAAGAGTCCAAAGGCAGAAGAACCTGGAGTCTGATGTCCAAGGGCAGGAAGCATCTAGCACAGGAGAAAGATGGAGGCCAGAAGACTCAGCAAATTGGCTTGTCCCACCTTCTTCCTCCTGCTCTGTTCCAGCCATGCTGGCAGTAGACTGGATGGTGCCCACCCACTTTGAAGGTGGGTCTTCCTCTCCCAGTTCACAGACTCAAACGTCCATCTCCTCTGGCAACAGCTTCACAGACACACCCAGAAACAATACTTTACCAGCCATGTAGGCATCCTTCAATCCAATCAAGTTGACATCTAATATTAACCATAACAGTGTGTATTCTATTAAATGGAGTAACTCCAGTGAGTATTCAGTAAATGCTGAATAAACAAATGGATGAATGAACTAAATGAAGACTCCAAAAGTAGACTGTTGAAGACCCAGACATGGAACCATAAAACCAGAGCAGAGAACCACATGCTGCTCAGTGCCTCCTGCACCCAGCTTTCCCACTCAATGGCTGCAGGAGACTTGGACCAACAACCCATCTCTTTCTGGTGCCCCTGCCTTGCTCTCTGTGGACTCCTCAGAGAATAAGTAACCAAATAGCCTGGCCAACAAAGAAATAAACAAGACCTGTCAAATGCCGGAGACCTATTTATTTGCCTCCTTCATGTGTGTTGAACTGAATGCCATGTGAGAAAAGTGACCTGGTTGAAGTGTTTGTGATCTGGAAAGATTAACATAAGATTCATCCTAATGAAAGCACTGCAGACCACACGTGAACCATGTGTGTTCAGGGAGGTATGGATAGAGGGTGGATGCTGAACAGGTGGGTTGCCTCTTCTCTACAATGCCTTTGTTATGCAAATTCCATCAGGGCCCAAAGGCAACTTCCCCAAGGAGTCTTGTCCAATGCCCCATTCAAAAGCACCTTCTATCTCTAAACTCTCAGCGTACTTTCTTTGTCTCAGTATGATAGGCTGTGTCACAGTCAGCTGTATACACTGGTGAGTATGCTTGTCTGTGCAATGCTATCAAATTGGGAGCTTCCCAAGGGCAAGGAATATTTCTAACACATCATTTTATCCCCACTCCGTAATTCAATTTTTAGAAGACAGTAGGTACTCCAGCGTGGTAAGCAGTAGCAGTAGTAGTAGCAGTAGTAGCTGTAGTAATAGCAGTAGTAGTAGCAGTAGCAGCAGTAGCAGCAGTAGTAGCAGTAGTAGCTGTAGTAACAGCAGTAGTAGCAGTAGTAGTAGCAGCAGTAGCAGCAGAAGCAGCAGTAGCAGTAGTGGCAGTAGCGGCAGCAGCAGTGGTAGACACAGCAGTACCCACCCTTAATTGAACACCTGGTATTCTGGCAGGCACTGTGCTCAATTTGTGTGTTCGTATTTCATCTAACCCTAAAAGTAACTCTAAACAGTAGGTGCTTATTATCTCTATTTTGCAGGCTTCTCCTCTCATAGGTGAGCAAATGAAAGATAAGCAAGATCAAACAGCCTGCTCATAAGTGACAGAACCAGGATTCACACTCACATCTCATTGACCCCGCAGTCTGTTCTCTTTCTAATTGAATAAATGCACTCACTCAGCTACTGAAGGCACAGAAAGCCTGCCTTTGCCTGTGATGTGAACCTGAATTCAAAGGCGCACGCTGTTCCTGGGGACCCACCTTTACTCTCTATTGCTCCTACCCAGGCTGCCTTGCTCTGCATTAGAGAATTGTGGCGTTCTAGAGTCCTAAAGCTCTCAGGAATAACTTCACAGGGATAGAAGCCATGGGGGTGGCATGAGCTGCCCAACGTCCCACCAGAATCTGGGGCAGAACAGGACCCAGTGTCTTGGCTCTCAGGCTCAGTGCTTTCTCCATTATTCACCAATTTTTCTGATGTTGCAATGCCACGCTCAGTCCTCAACAAGAAGAAAACCCCTAACGAAAGCACAGAATAATTTTTTTCTGCCAAATCTGAGAAGACAAAGTGGAGGGCGCCCATTATTTAATATTGATGACATGGGAGACACAGCCTAAACTGGCCTATTTCCTCTATGCCAGTCTGCTTCCTGTCCTCTCTGCCCCAAACCTGCTGTCAAATGACTTTGAGTTGAATTCCTCAAGTAGAGGCCCTGCTTCTTACACCTCCTGAGAGGTAGGTGTCCGTGCCTGTCACCCACTTCCTATGAATGAAATTAAAATGTCAGCCTTGTACCCAATGCATTTGCTTCCTGCGTTTCTTCACTACTGTATTTGGCCCACTAGTGCCCTGGCTGCTGTGGGGTAGAAAGAATTTACTCCCTCTAATGGCATCTAGTGAGAGAGTGGAGTCTCCAGGTTAGCCAGCCTCCTGCAATTGCAATCCCCAGCTGTCACCCTGGTAATAGCTGATCCTGCCCCACCACAGAGGCTTACCTAATGAAATGGTGTCTTCTGTTTGGAAGCTGGGAGCTCTAGCAACGCACTTAACCAAGTACTTCACTGCGTCTGAAAGAAGCACATCTTCACATAAACATAAACCCAGGGCCAAACAGCATGGGGTTTCTTCCTACACACACGGCGCAACACCCAGAGAACAGAGCATCTGATTTCCTCTCTGGGGCATCACTCCACTGTTATGAGAAGTCAGTGAGGCTAAATAGCGAAATACATATGAAGCACCAGACAGAGACACACAGCCGATGCTTCACAGCAAGAAGTTCTTTTCCTACCTTCCAAGCTTCCTTCTAGACAAGGCTTGAATGCAGTGACTTCTGGCAACTTCTTCCTGAGTGCCTCCCTCCACCCTGCCCAAAATTATGAAGCTATTTCCTTGACTCTTTCTTTTGACAATAATCACAAGAAAGCCTTATCACTTATACATCTTTAAGTCAGTGGCAGGGACCTTGTCTCATTCACCTTGCTCATAGCGAGTGAATGGAGTTGGACTGAATTGGACTGGAAAGGACTTAACCTTACCACCTCTGCCATGAACTTGTTGTGTGAGGATTCTCTCTACCTGAACTCATGTATCTATGACACAGGAGGGGGAGACAAAACAAGGGGCTTTTGTCTTTTGATCGCTTTTGTCCCAGAGCAGCCATTCTCAAAGTAACCTCCCCTAATCAGCACCACCAGCATCACCTGGAAACTCATTAGCAATGCCAAGCATTAGGCCCACCCTGGACTTGAATCAGAAACTCTGGGGGTGAGTCCCATTATTAACGTATAGGAATGGCTGTCCTTGAAAATACAGAAAAACATCCGAGCTTCTGAGAGCCCTCAAAGTTATATGCAAAATAGATATGTCCTTATAGATACTAGTATGTGGTATCTTTTACCTGGAGAGGGTTTGCTTAGCTTTCATTGTATTCTTGGGTTCCCTGGACTTAAAAAGAGACAGACATCCTTGCGTAGGGCTTGCCCTGCAGTTCCTTCTTGATGTGAAATGCTGGGAGTCTTAATAGGAAGAGAAAGAACATGTGACAACATAATCACGGTTTAATTTCCATGCTGATTGATTAGATGAACACAAGCTAAGGGAACAGGGCAATACACCCACAAGGAGTCGAAGAGGAACTGTTTCTGTGAGTCTGCAAACTGCTGTGAAGATGAAATCAGCCCCAGACCACTGTCCCACTCAGCATGCAGATGCCAATCTTCCTCTCCTACCTCAAAAACCACAGCTTCTCAGAGCTGGAAGAGTCACCAGAGTCCCTCTGAGCCACGGCTGTGTGTTAGGACCCCCTAGGAAATAGTAGAAAGATCCAGAGTTGCAGCCCACTCCCAGAGATTCCTAAATAATTGGTCTCAGCTGGAGTCTGACCCATCTCTTTTTATAAGTTCCCTCAAATGATTCTAAAGTGTGGCTAGAAAAGAGAACCACTAAGCCTAGGGGAGTGTTTCTCCAAAAAAAAAAAAAAAGAGAGAGAGAGAGAGAGAGAGAGATTTCCCACCATCCGGCACTGAAACAAAACCAGGTCATTTGCATGGTCAACCAGAGGCACCTGCTATAAAATGATGGAGGAGGTGGCAGACGATCAGGAAGCGGGTCTGTGAATGAGGACTGGGTTTGATATTACAACTATTTATGAACTCAAATCCTGGACCTAATGGAATCTCATTATTCTTTGCCTGCAAAAATAGGGTAGTTCTATTGTCTCACACGCTGCTGAAGGAAGAATTGAAACAATGATGCAAGACATGCTTTGTAAATGATGCACCAGGGCAGTGCACGGCGATTTAAAAAAATGTGCTAGGGAGGGAATTAAGTTAGAGGGATTTTCTCAGCAAGAGCTAGAGACAAGATTGCCCAGTGGGCAAGAACAACAATGGGCAAGGCGAGGTGCTGGAAGGGAAGGTGAGGGCCAGTGGCACCCACACCTCCAGCAGCAGCTATGGGGACAGCCCAGCTGAGCTCGCTTCCCCGCAAGCCTTTTGAAGTAGGAAGCACCAAAGGGTTAACTTATTTAAATTGATGCTCCTGGGCTCTGTCTGTGGCTGGCAGGACTGTTGTTGTTCCTGCTAATTAAAAACAGGTGCATTTGCCTGAGACTTGCTCTGGGAGCTTTCCCTGGCCCGGTTGCCCTGGAGACTCTCATCTCCACAGGTAATTAGTTTAGTGGGGAGAGTTCTAACTTCATTTGCATATGAGAATTTGGGTTTCACCTGAGGTTCTTAAAAAGAACAGAGAAACTGCATGTGCTTAGCTGTTCTCCAAGAGAGGAAATGGCTTGATTTAAAAGGTTTCTGCAAAGGTAGAGAGGATAGGAAGTAAAAGAACATGACTGCTTGAAAGGGGCTGTGAAAGCTGAGGTGCAAAGAGGACCAGTTGCCCAAAGTCACTCCACTGGGTAAGGATGAAACGTAATTCAAATCCAGCTCACCTTTGTCCTCTCTGGGCCTCAGGCTCTTGCAGAAAATAATAAGGAGTTTGCACTACCCTAAGCTTCCATCTTGTCCTGTGAGTCTATGGCACAAGACTATCCTACTGAGGCAGAAGAGAGTTTCTTTCTCAGTGTCAACCCGTCTGGCCTTCTTAGAACCAAGGTCCCTCAGCCAGGTCACGCCCAGGTTTTCTGACTCTGAGCTAAGGAGGGAAGAGGTAGTTAAGAGATGATACTGAGAGGGACCCGGCGCAGGCCATGCAACAGCATGACTGCACCAAGGCTTTGATTTGATTTTGAGTTTCATGGTTGGGCAGATTTGAGGCTGACATTTGGAGCGGATGATTTGGATGTCTAAATGAAGCCAAGAATTTGATTTATAGTGGCTAGGATTTGTGCCCAAGGATTTAACATCTGATTTTCCCCACAATTTTTAAATTTATGGCTCTACAGCCAATTTAATTGGATTTGTCTTCAGTTGGGGCTGTTTATTATCATTTGAGAAGGCTGGATTTCAAAATAAGAGCCTTCACAATTGTACTGGTGATAGTGAAGAATCAGAATATCAAAATTCCAATACTCTTTGCTAATTTACCCACACAGCAGGAAGCAGGGTGAGAGGAGTCTCAAGTTAGCGCGTTACTCAGAATGACTTGGCTGGATTACAACTTCAGAAAAGTTTAGCAAAATCAGCTTCTCTTTCCCAAGTCAATCACTTGAGGATTTGACAACTTGTCTCTCTGATTCCTTCCTTTGAACAAAGAAACTCAAAGTTACCTTTCTGAACCTTCCCCTCAAATTTGGATTTCAAGATGTTATCGAAAGCAAATTTTCAAACCATCTACCAGCTTTTCAAGATCACTCAACTTAGCTGTCACTCAACAACTCTGAAGGAGCTGCGAAAAAGTGGAAATTGCACCAGTCTTAAAGTTAGAAAATGTGCCTTTGTTTTTCTCTCCAGGCTATTTGGCCTTCAACAAATTACTACCCCTATGACACTGGAGAGTGATACTTCCGTTTTCTGACTCAGGAATCCATGGGAATCGACAGAGGTGGCATGAACACATCCTGGACACTAGTATTCCTTACACCTTGCTGGAAAGAGGTGGCTCTCCCTGAGAGAGGGGCATGAGGCTGTTACCTAGTGGCAGTACAGGATAATGCTTCGGTTTTAGAGTGAGACACACCCAGGGTCACAGCCCAGATCTGCCACTGACAACTGCCTCCCAACATGTCTGAACCATGGTTTCTTCTACTATGAAACAGGTGTACGATGTCACCCATTTGTTGCCAAGATTTTAAAAAGCGACTAAAATTCCAGTGGTTAATAATGAGTAAACATGCAATGAAATTTCCTTCCCTAGTGTAATGGTTAAGCACACAAATTCTATAGCCGGACTATCTGGCTCAAATCCCGGCTGTGTAGCTTCCTAGCTGTGCGTCCCTGAATAAGTTCCTTAACCTCTCTTAACCTCAGCTTTACCGCCTGTAAAATAGGGACAATTATAGTACCTCACATATAGGGTTGTTATAAGGTTTAAATTGGTATATTACAGTTATGCATCACTTAACAACACATGTTCTGAGAAATGTGTCGTTAGACAATTTCATTGTTGTGCAAATGTTAGTGCATTTACACAAGCCTAGGTGGTGCGGCCCACTCCACACCTGGGCTGTATGGTAGAGCCTACTACTTCTAATCTTCAAACCTGTCCAGCATGTTGCCATGCTAATACTGTAGGCTATTATAACACAATAGACAGTATTTCTGTATTGAAACATATCTAAACATAGAAAAGGTACAGGAAAAACGTGGTAATAAAATATCACAGGATCACCGTGTGTCTATACAGACTGTCATTGACCAAAACATTATCAGGTCGCACATGACTGTATTTGAAAAGTGCTTAGAAAGGTGCCTGTCTATAGTATTTATTTCACTATTTATCAAACTATTTTAATAAGAATTCACTAAAACCTGGGTTTTACTCAAGCAGCACTAATAAATGTAATTTATTATAGAAAAGGCTAACCTCAAATTTCACCCTTCATTACCTCACCTCAAAGTACTAACTATTCCAATGGGGGAAAATCTGCCTCCAACATACACAATACAGAAAAAAACACAGAAACTAAGTGTCCCATCAAGCCACTGCCATGCCAAATGACCCAGGGGCTTAGAAGGGAAATGGAAGGCTGAGCAAATATGTGCTTGGTGCCTTCTCTTGACTTTTCTAGTTTAGATCTTTTCCCTTGTGCTAGTCACTTAAGACACTTGGAATCCTTCCTCTGTCAGTCCCAGTTTCTCTAGGTATGTTGTGAAATTTCTCACCATGCATTCATTAAAAAAAAAAAAAAAAGGAATCCCTTTAGCAAGTCAATTTAGAGGCCCTATAGTTTTCAGTTTTTACAAGAGAAATTTTAACTCAAATAATGTTATAGGCCAAGGTTTTATTTTGACTCCTATTCTATAACCTGGTTTGCAGCTATTTTATTTTAAACAACGCAAGGCATGGACTGAAATTTCCCAAGAGCATTTCAAAGAGCAGTTTCTCATTTTCTGTTCTTAAAATAGAAAGTTTCTTTGGAAATCAGGTTAATATGAACATGAAATGACAGAGAAGAAAGTTGAAAGAACATTAAAACTTTAACAAAACCCATTTACAAGAGGCTGTATCTCATTCATGAGAATGAAAACAAGCCCACATTGGCACTGGAACTTTAACTTTCATCCACTCATTATTCACAAATATTTATTGAATGCCTTCTGTGTGCCAGAGGCTGCAATCGGCACTGGTATTTAGAGTGTGTTGGGAAAAAAGGACAAATAAAAGAGGAGGAAAGATAAAAGCAGACCCCAGACCTGTGCTGTGGCAGAGGTAAGCATGGAGAGTGGTTGGAGTTCAGAGCTGGATGTGCCTAACCACTGAGAGCTAATCGGCGGGGCTTCCTCTAGGAGTATCTCAAGACATCAGTCATTGAGGATTAGGAAGAGTTAGGAAGAGAAGGAAAGGGCCTTGACCACAAGGAGCCCATGCCTGAAATCAGAGAGGTCTAAAGATGAGGAGAGAATGCATGGGTAAAACATGTAGGTGGTGGAGTGGCAGACAAGGCTAGAGTGGAAAGCCAAGCCCAGACCAGGCAAAGTTCTGGAAGCTCAACTAACTGAGATATTTTATCTCTATGCTGAGAGCTACAGGAAACCATTAATGAATTTTAAGCAAAGGAGGAATGTGTTCAGATTTGTGTTTTGGAAAGATAACCTGGCAGCAATGTGGATGGTGGGGTAAAGGGCATCAGGCAGGGGAAATAGGACCAGCTTGGAAGTTACAACAGTGATCTCTTGAAAAGTGATGAGGGCCAGAAAAGGGGTCATGGCCATGTGAATGGAGGAGACACAGATATAAGCAGTGTTTACATGGAAGATACCCAAAGATCTGTATTTTAATTACCTCCTATTCACTCCATTGGTGAGGAAGGGATTTCAATCCTAGGCCTAGGAAAATAGACAGACACACCGTATCAGTCTTTTTTCACACTGCTGATAAAGACACACCCAAGACTAGGTGACTTATAAATAAGATGTTTAATGGACTCACAGTTTCACAAGGCTGGAGAGTTCTCACAATCATGACAGAAGGAAAAAATACACATCTTACATGGCAGCAGGAAAGACAGAATGAAAGCCAAGTAAAAGGGGAACCCCTTGGGAAACAGTAAGATCTCATGAGACTTATTCACTAACAAGAGAACAGTATGGGGGAAACTGCTATGATTCAATTATCTCCCACTGGGTCCCTCCACAACACATGAGAATTATGGTAGCTACAGTCCAAAATGAGATTTGGGTGGGGACACAGCGAAACCATATCACATACCATACCCAACAGTGGCAAAATAAGATCGACAGCAGTTCACTTGTCACATGTATTTACAGCCCAGGCACATCCCACAGGGCCACATGGGGGTTGCCCTTGGGAACAGACTGTACCAGTAGGGGCTGTGAGAGGCAGCTTTTATAATATGAAGAGAATGGATGCCCTGTAGCTTCTGCAGGAGGATCTGATTGGCTTATTTAAATATTTCCATGGACTGGTGGAGAACTGAAACCTACCACACAGGGATAAGTAGCAACTGTACCTGCCCCTTGTCAAGGAGCAGTGTTTAGCTAGGAGACCTTATTTGCAGGAACAGACTGGGGAGGGGAACTTATGATTAAGATATTCCAGGCCCACCTGATTTTACAAGATGTCAAGAACTTGTAATACTGAGTCTTAATTGTAGCCTGTTCCTAAAAGACACAGACAGTGAATGTGGAAGAAATCTAGACATCTCTGGGGTTTCTGATTTGGGGAAATGCCTGTGTGATGGTCACTTTCCTGAGATAAGGGATTCAGAAGGTGCATATTTTAAGGAGATAATTCTGTGTTTATGTTGGGCAGGAGGAGTAGAAAAGACTGAGTACAAAAAGTCTGTGGGTTGAATCAGAGATACCTAATAAGTAATTGGGATTAGATGTCTGGAAGTCAGAGAAGTTTCATCCTCCACCTAATGGGCTTCTTTCTTTTTACACACTCGCTATTCAATGGTCTGTGTTTTAAGCTACTGAGTTTTTTTATGGTATTTGTTATGCAGAAAAAGCTTACTGAGACAGAGAGCCATCCACATGAATGCAAGCTGGAAATGAAGAAAGCCAAGGCTTCCAGTGAAAGATGGAACTGGCCCTGGAGGGGCAGTAATAAAGGCAGCAGATACAGGTGATGGGTTCAATAGCCTTCTTTTTCTGTTTTTCTAGATGCTTAGGTTATTATTATTATTATTATTATTTTTTAATATATATACTTTTTATTGCATTTTAGGTTTGGGGGTACATGTGAAGAACATGCAAGATTGTTACATAGGTACACACATGGCAGTGTGATTTGCTGCCTTCCTCCCCATCACCTATATCTGGTATTTCTTCCCATGCTATCCCTCCCCAACTCCCCACCCCCCGCTGTCCCTCCCCTTTTTCCTCCCGACAGACCCCAGTGTGAGATGCTCCCCTCCCTGTGTCCATGTGTTCTCATTGTTCAACACCCGCCTATGAGTGAGAATATGCGGTGTTTGATTTTCTGTTCTTGTGTCAGTTTGCTGAGAATGATGGTTTCCAGGTTCATCCATGTCCCTACAAAGGACGCGAACTCATCGTTTTTGATGGCTGCATAATATTCCA
>PVKV010017447.1:0-26031 GCA_004027835.1 Alouatta palliata
GGAGATGCTGGGGTCATGTATGGTGGAGGTGGAGGGTCTGTGTGTGGTGGAGGTGCTGGGGTCATGTATGGTGGAGGTAGAGGGTCTGTGTGTGGTGGAAGCAGGGGACCCTGGGTCCCTGAGCCATGGGTCCCTCTGTTCTGGTGGCTCCGGTCTGAGGGTTGTCTGGGATGCAGACTCTTGGTGCTCTATCTGGGGCCATGTGGAGCTAGCTGGGCTCCTGGCTGAGGACCCCTCACCCCGGCAGCACTGGTGATTTCTTTTGCTCTCTCCCCAAGCCAGCCCAGCCCTCTCTGAAGTTCACCTGCTCCTGCAGGAGGAAAATGTCCATGAACATCGGCTGATGAAAGATGTCTTCATAGGAGCCAATGACCCTCCACAACTGACTGGCCATGCACGTTTGACTAAGATCATTCACAGAAAGGCACATGGGTGCCAGGTTGGGACAGGCCTGGGGAGGAGGTACAAGTGTCAGATTTAAATGTGATACATGTTAGTGATTCCATTTTTCATTGTGACCGAATGAATGTCAGTCTCTGCTTGGGGGCCTTCTGGGCAAAGGTGCCCACACCCTCAGTGGAGAGTCTTGTTCAATCCAGGGTTCCCTTTCTGGAAAGGCTCAGTCCTCACCAGCTGACTCAGTGTCAGGATCAGCAGTGTGTCCCAGGGCTGTGCATGGCCATCCAAGGCCTGGGGAAGGCAACTTACGACCAGCAAGTGGACCAGCGTGGTCCACTCCCCAGGTTTGCTGGTGTCCCGGTACACGTGCAGCCCATGGGATTCAACACGACTCCTGCACCCACACTGCATGTTCCTGGCCATTCCCTGGCCACCACGGCTGGAGGGACTCTGCCTCGCCACATGGCTTACAGCGTGGGGGCACTTCCTTGGAGCTGTCTCTTTTCTGGGTTATCCTTGAGGACCCTCTTAGGCACTCAGAACTATTTCCTTCTAAGCTGTCTGCCTTTTCCCTGAATTTTCACAACGTCGCAGACACAGTTGTTTGGGACCAGCGTCTGACCTGTCCCTGCAGCCTAAGCTGCAGCAGAATCCTGGGGCTGCCACATGTCACTGTTAACCCTGTGGCTTCAAAGGACAGAAATTCACCCTCCTGCAGTTGTCGGGGCTGGAGCTCTGAAACCCAGGGGTCCACAGGGCCTCATTCTGTCGATGGCTCTCAAGGGGGTTCTTCCTGGCCTCTTATAGCTTCGGGTGGTTACCAGCAGCCCTCAGCATCCACAGGTCATCGACACAACATATCCCTCCCGTTCGGTGGCCACCTCCTCCCTGTGTCTTCACATGGCCTGCCTCTGTGCCTGTGCCCAAACTTCCCCTTTTGGTAAGGACACCAGTCATGTTGGATTAGGGACTACCCCAATGATTAGGGTCCACCCTAGGGACCCCATTTTCACTTGATTACCTCTGTAAAGACCTTGTTTCCAACTAGGGTCACATTCTGACGTGCTGGGAGTTAAGACTTCAACTTATCTTTTTGAGGGACACAGCTCAGCTCACAATCCCTTCCACTCCCACAAAGCTGTTTTCCACTCAGCAACACAGGGGTGGCTGGAGAGCAATCAGAACGGCAGCCAGACATTGGGCAGCCCCCGGCTCCCGGCGCCGACCCGTCCTGTGCGGTAGACACGCGGCGCTGACCCTGTGTCTCCATCGCTCGCGCCTGTCTGCTTCCTCGGGCAGCCCAGGCTGGGGAGGCCATGCCTGGACACCAAGACAACACTTGGCTTTCAACCTAACCCCAGCTCTGCAGTAAGAGCCTTGGCACCAAGCCCTCCTCCCAGGCTGAAGAGCCTCGCTCAGAGAAACGTGACTTCAGGGTGCCCCTGGCCAGGGCCAACAGAATGTGGGGGAGGAAACTAGGTGGTGGAAGAGGATGTCTTGTGTTTGTGCCCTTAATTTGAAATTTCTCCCCTAAGTTAATTGTTCTTCCTATAACTCTTCTCTGCAAAAAGGAAACATTGATAGTTTTTTTAAATCAATGTTCTATTTCTCTACTTCCAGATAACTTGACTTTCTCCCAACCCAAACTAGACTGTCCCGATCACGAGATGATGACCCAGGAGAGAAGCTATTCACTGGCTCTTACAACAGAGAATTCAAATAAGAAGTTGCTGTCTCTGCTCTCCCAGAGCTGAGGGTTCGCTGGAGGGGACATGCCCTGCCCTGTTTTCTCGTGATTCTCGGTAACTGAGTGCCATTAGCAGTGGACACAGAGCTGATCATGCCTTTGAGGGAGGGACATGAAGCCTGCATGGGGGAACAGCATGTGGAACGGATCCAAAGGGGAATCTGTAGGGTGACGAGCACATCACGCTAGGGAACAGTGCCAACTGCAGAGAAGACTTGAAAGCCAAGGCTGGACAGGCCTTTTTTTTTTTTGAGACAGACGCTCGCTCTGTCACTCAGGCCGGAGTACAGTGGCTAGATCTCGGCTCACTGCAACCTCTGCCTCCCGGGTTCAAGCGATTCTCCTGCCTCAGCCTCCCGAGTAGCTGGGACTACAGGTGTGTGTCACCAGGCCTGGCTAATTTTTGCATTTTTAGTAAAGACAGAGTTTCCCCATGTTGGCCAGGATAATCTTGATCTCCTGACCTTGTGATCCATCCACCTCGGCCTCCGAAAGTGCTGGGATTACAGGCCTGAGCCACCGCGCCCGGCCTAGACAGGCCTATTGAGGTCATTTATGAAGCTGTGTGGAGGTAAGCTGAGGGAGACAAATTTCATCAGGCAAGCCTGGGGACCCTGCGACAGGTGGTTTCAGCTGGAGCAGGAGGCTGAGTGAGGAAATGCAGCCCAGAGCAGGCTCCTCCTGCACAGACTGTGGTCCTTGGCAACGGACACGGGTGGAATTTTGTCATTTGCTGTCCCTTCTATTTCCACCACTGTTCCTGGGCAGATTCTTGGAATGCCCTCGTCCTGTAGGAGTCCAGGTCATGTTGGCCTCAGAAGCCAGGGTCAGCTCATCAGAGCCACCTGCTGCGAGGGGCTGTCACATGCGTCTGTCCTGAGGGTGATTTATCCCGGCGCTCCCATCTCGTCAGACGTCAGAGAGCCTTTGCAAAGTGCTTCGCTCCCCAGAAGGGTTACCTATGACCCAAAGGTTTGCAGAGCTGTCAGCAGCCTTGACCATGGGAAGCCTGGTTCCACCCAGCTGTCAGCTCCAGCCTGGCAGGGGCACGCCATCTATTTCCTGGGGGACCCAGGACCCTGTCCAGTACCGGCTCCTGCAGACAGCTGCAGCGGCAGGGGCCAGCGTCTGGGTTAAGCATCGCAAAGTGGACGATGATTTAAGGGAACCACAAGTGAGAAGCCTACAGGAATTAACGCGACGCTTCATGCATGCTTAATAAACCTTTCGTTCCATGTTTGGGAAGTAATATAAACACATCAAACTGTCCACCACAGAGCCGCCTGAAGAAGCCACAGAGCTGGCCCCCAGCAGAGGTTGCGGGTCTGATTCACCAACGCACTAAAGCGACGTGCCCCGAGTTGATGGAATCACCGTGCTTTTCTCAGGATGAATGATTAACGCCTCATTGGTGGAAGTGATTTGAAATTTCAACCTCGTCTTTGTTGCTTCTTAGACTCTTTCTGTCCTGTTAGACTGTCTTCCTCAACATTCGCCTCCAGCTTATATAAAGTGCCATTTCTAATCCACCTTGTCTAAAGCAGCTGACCGGGGCAGTCTGGGGAGCTCGTGTCTGGAAAGAGAGCAGACCTCTCCCGTTCTGCAATGGCGTTCACTTTTGTGATAAACTTTTTGTAAATTGGAGCAAGTGTGGAGGCTGTCCTGCTTGTGACGGTCTTGTACTTTGCTGGAAAATCAGGATTATTTCCTAAGGATTGCTCCACCGAGCTGCCTCCTCTGGCAAATAACTCCAGTACCGGGCTCCTGCTGGGACTCAGCCAGCATCTCACCTGCCAGTGATAACCCTCTGCCCACCTTGTCCCCAGACTTGTGCCCTGTGTCCGAGACACGCACAGGCAGACAGCACAGGAGCCTGGGGGCCGTCTCAGAGCGGTGACCACACCCAACTCCCAGCCAGCAGACGCTGGAGCCGAGACAGGTACCTGCAGGCTTTCTCGGGAGAAACACTTCACATTTAAAAACAGCAAGGCTTTGGATTGTGTGGACAGAGGGAAAAAAAGACGGCTCATAAGAAGTGGCAATTAATATCCTCACTTTTCCATCCAAAGCTATTTCCAATCTGTTTCAAGCTGTTTGTTATTAGGTTCTTCAACAGGAAAAATGTTCCGTATTTAAGTCAAGGCTTGTGCAGGCACTGGAGGGGTGGGGGAGCTCCCCTCCTCTCACTTGCTCTAATCTTGTGATTCTTCCACCTCAGGGGTCACTAAGCCGTCGTGCAGCCAGATCCGGCCCACCACCTGTTTCTGCCCAGCCTACGAGCTAAGAATGGCTTTTACATTTCCAAATGGTTAGGAAAAAAGTCGAAAGAAGGATATTATTTTGTGACAGGTGAAGATTATATGAGAATCAAATTTCCCCATCCACAGATAACATCTCCCCGGCAGGTAGCCATGCTGTTCATGTCCAGGTGGCCTCTGGTGGCTTTTATGTCATGACCTGGAGTGGAGCCAGTCCCACGGGGCTGCACCGCACGCCAGGCCCAGAATGTTCCCCGCCGGCCCGGGACCGAGACAGCGTGCCGACCCCTGCTTTAGAGAAGTTGTCATATATGGAAGGAAAGAGCCAGGGTGTTTAGGGACCTGCACAGGGGAATGCCCATCTGGGACTTGCCCTGGAGAAAGTTGAGGAGAGTCCAGAGGCCTGAGCTGCCTTTCAGGCCCCAGCATTGCTTATGCCCATGTAAGCTTGCACACACGTGTGCACACACACACACACACACACACACCTGACCATGGGAACACCCTTAACAGAGATTTAACTTTGATTGCCACAGAGGTCCTGGCTTTAGACCCATTTCCAAAGAACCCCCCACCCCACCCAGGTTCTGGATGCCCACAGAGGAGACAGAGGCTTCAGGAGCTGAGCACTGCCTTCTGCTCCCAAGGATCGAGGGAAAGGGCTCTGCATTGTCATCGCCTCAAGAAGGAGCCCCTTTCCCCAGCCCAGGAGGCCAGCCCCTCGTGCCAGGCAGCAGGACCGTGGAGAATTCCTCCCGCAGCCTCCCTAGAGCCGAGCCTGGCTTCCCTCCCCACGCTAGCTATTGCTCTCCCTACTGAAAGCCATTTTGTTGGGAAAAAGAGCTCATTTAGTGACTGGGTAATAGAAAGTCTGCCGGCTTCACTTCGTAGCTTTATATGCAAATTGCATTTAGATAGTCAAAACTGCTTTCCCCTCATCATCAGGCATGAATAGAAATCAGCTCAGCTCACACCACCACACAATTCTCGGGTTCTTGTACCTGGAACCTAAGGGAGAAAGCACCCAGTCTCCCCAGAGCTGAGCTGATGAGTGGCGGGCCGGGTGGGAGGAGGGGAAGGCAGGGCCCTGGGGGCAGCTTTGTACAGACACGGTGGGGGCGAGATGCCAGGATGCAGGTCTGGGAGTCAGAGGCCCAGGCTGGCACATCTTGGGTTGTCTGTCTGGCAAATTCCTCCACTGTGACCTCGCTTTTCCCACTTGAAGGGAAGTGGGGCGGATGGTGGTTCCTCTGCTGTGACCTTGCTTTTCCCATCTGAAGGGAAGTGGGGCGGATGGGTGGTTTGGTTTCTGTCCACCTTGAATGGCCTGTGGCCCCCTAGCTATGCATGGAGTAATTCACTCCCTCACCTCTTTTGTCTGGGTCAGCAGCCCACCAGGATAGGCGCATGGAGGTAAGATTGAGGAGGTAGACCGCAAAGGCTGGAAATGTGGGGGACGGTGCTCCCCGGGAAGTGCCCCTGGGATGTTTTCACATTCTCCCTTCCTACCTGTACTCCTGGGCACCCTCCTCCCCTATGCAGGGATAGAACTGGGCAGGAGGGCACTGTGCCCTCCCCATCTTTCCAGGCACCAGGTTTCTTCCCTATCTCAGGGCACATGGCCAGGCCCCCAGGACGGGGTAAGGAGTGGAGGGAAACAGAAAAGGTTTTCAGGAGAAAAAGGAGCCCAGGGGCTGCCTCCATCCCCTGTCCTCCCCTTCCCATGCTTTCCCATCAGTCTGCTCATAGCATTTGGCCTTTATTGGGATTCCTCCCAGAGGACTCTAGCAAAAGGGTTAGGAGACAAAGCAGGAAATGCCCCAGCAGTGAGAGTCACACAACAAGATGATCTCCTCTGTCGTTCTTGGCTGAGGCCCCAGCCCCTCCTGGCCCCGAAACCTGATTCATTTTATGTAACAGAACTTGGTGGGTTCCAGAGACTGCCTGGACTGAGGAAGTAGGAGGCACCTGGGGGAGGCGTGCGCTGGCATGGGGGTGTCGGACAGATGTGGAGAGCTGTAGGATATGGCTGATGATTTAGGAGCAGCCACAGCTGCCGAGGCCGGGACTTGCCACGAGAGAGCAAGGAGGGTCCTGGAGCCCAGAGCCCGCAGGGCCTCAGGGTGGGGGCAGCTTCTGTGAGCTCCGCTCTTCCTCTCCCTCTCCCTTCCTCCCTTCCCCATCTCTCTCTGTCTCTCTGTCTCTGTCTCTCTGTCTCTGTCTCTCTGTGTCTTTTTTGTCTCTGTCTCAGGCCCTCTTTCCCTCTCCCCCACCCCCATCCCTCCTGTTCTTTCTGTTTCTCTGTGTCTCTCCATCTCTGTTCTCTCTCTCTTCCCCTCCCCCTCTGCTTCTGTCTCTTCACCTCTGTCTCTGCCTCTTTGTCTCTTTCCTCTGTCTCTCCACCCCTGTCTTCCCCTCTCTGCAAACATGCATTGGGTGAGCTGAGCTGAAGAGGCAGCAGGTAGGGGAACACTGAGCTCCTGGGTCCACCTGGGCAGCAGGCTCTGCCATGGAGGCGTCGTCGTCAGTCCAGTTGCCGGCTTGTTGGGAAGTGGACAGCATGATGCTGAGAAGTACAGTAAGATGCTGAGCCCACGGAAGGGCCCCCAAAATGCAATGACAAACCCTAAGGGGTTTCCCCAACTCTGCTCAGATGTCTGCACACTCCACACCAGCCACCCCCCCCACCACATCCCTGCTTTCTCCAGATCCCTGCCCAGATGGCAAATGCCAGTGATTCCCATGGCAGAGTCACCCTCCAGCCTCACACCGGAGGCTCGTCCCGGCGGCCCAGAGTGGCTCCACATAACCTCCCGTCGAAAGCCACCATCAAAAATGCGAAAATGAAGAGGGGCCCTCTTGTCGCCACCAAACTCTAGGTATAGCCACCGAAAGGGGAATTTCGTAGAATTTTCATGTGTGAAGAAGGAGTATTTTTCTTTTGATTTACTTTTTCAACCATCTAAAAATGTCAATACGTTTCCCAGATGGCAGGCTCTGCAGAAAGAGGCAGGGGCTGCATTTGGCCGCCCTACCTGAAACAGCGCCCTGCCAGGGCGGGCCGCACCACGCCCCCTCCACACCCGCAGCCTCTCCGCCCTCCCTCCACTCACTGCCGTGCTGCTCGTCCACTCGGCCAGGCTGACCGCTCCACACGAGGCTCCCGGGGTGGGGAACCTTGGCGTCCATCTGACTGCCACAGCTGCCCCTCTCTGCATGTCAGCAGGGCCTGGTTGCCCCTCTAGGGGAGCAGAGAGGAGCAGGGCAGGCCCAGCCCCAGCAGGCACCGGCTCCCTCTCCCCTGGGACTGCACAGATGTTACGTGTCCTGTGGGACTCAGGCATCAGGCTGGCTTGGGGAATGCAAATGGTGAGAAGGTGACCGGAAACTGAGATGCCGTCCTCCTGGCTGGATGCAGACACAGTCTCAGGAAGTCACGATTCCCAATAACAGCCACCGGCTTCCTTTCCCCATGAGAGCGGCTCCCACGAGTCACCTGGGTCAGGAGGTCTCAGGCATGCTCTGCCTGAGTGAGTGGGAATGAGTCAGCACTTATTTACTCTCCCTCAAAACACGGTAGGGCCCTTTGGGTTGGCTGATGGTTCACTCTCCCATGTCTAAGTGTCTATGCCACTACTCAGGAATTTAAGAAACTTCTAGATTGTGTAAGCCCTACCTTGTGACGAGACAAATAGCCTGCATATCTGCCTGGAAGGTCTGTTTTGGGAGACTCAGCTGTGGCTCTCAAGCAGGAATGATTCTGCTCCTCAGGGAATGTCTGGCCGTGGCTGGAGATATTTTTGGTTGCCACACTCTGGGGAGGCCAGGGATGCCGCCAAGCCCCCTCCAGCACACAGGCTGCCCCCTGAAACAGGGGCCTCCCACCCCAAACGTCAGGAGCGCTGGGGTTGAGAAGATTTGGTCTTCACGCCCCAGGGGGCTCTACTGGCATCCACAGAGGCCTCCTCCCCAGCTGGCTCCGTGCAGAGCTTCGACAGAACTTTTGTGGTCAAGGCCTCTGCGCCTTTCAGTTCTTTTCCAGAAACAGCGACGATGCAGGAATGTGGGGGCCTGGGGGCCTCCGCCCCGGAGCTGGGAGAAGGCAAGTTGCAGCAGAACTCATTCATGCCGTCACCAGCTCTGGGCAGCTCCTCTGATGAGCAAGGCGCCTCCACGTTCTTGTGGAAAACACACACTCTCTGCCCTCGCCCCCACAGGACAGACAGCCAGGGCCGTCCTGGAAGTGTGAGGCTCTGCGGGCCTGCTGTAGCTGCTCTCACGCCTCTCTCAGCTCAGGGACGCACAGATAGCAGGGTCACGACATCAACACAAGTCTCCCTCTGAAAGCCACACAAGGGCAGCGTGTGGAGCATTCAGGGCTATGCTTGGAAATCAATACTGAGGTGTGGCCACAGTTCCCTCCCTCCAAAGAAGCCTGCAGTTCTACCACCAATTCATAATCCGTGAACTCATCTCGGATGTACCCTACATTCCTCTGTATTTTCAGCCAGTGTCATTTCATGGCAGTGATAAGCTTTTACCTATGCTTCCTGGAAGGCTGGAGCACCCCAGCTTGGGGGGAACTTGGCTGCTCACCCCTGCCCTCAAATGACACATTCTTCCCAGTAAAGCATGCTGGGTGATGAAGACAGTATCGCAGCTGCTTTGGCCTGAGGAAGGCTGGGGGCAGGGCTGGCTTTCCCTCAGAGTGCACATGGTGGGTGCCAGGGGCAGATTGTGAGGTCTTCGCCCTCCTTCTGAGGGCCCTGTTCTCTTAAAGGCCTCTCCCCACCCCACCGCTCGGCAGAGGCAGCCGTGTTGTGTCCTGGGCTCCTGCTGCCTGCCTAGGCTCAGCCCACCGAAGGCAGTCACCTGGCCAGTGCCGGCACAGCTCCCTCTCCAGGGTCCAAGCTGAGGACGCAGGGTGGCTGCTGGCGAGCACGGGGAAGGTAGGAGTGAGTCTCCTTCAGTGCAAAGCTGCAAGCAGTCAGTACTGGGGGAGCAAAGGCAAGAAGCAGAGCGGGCAGCAGGAGCGGCGGAGCCGGGGGGCCTCAAGCACGCAAATGGCCAGTGAACCTGAGGGCCCCAGTCCAGCCCCCTCCACTCCCGGGTGCATGCCTGGGTGATCTCCAAACCCTGACCCTAACCTCCCCAATCTGAGCCACTTAGAGTGAGTTTCTTTTCCTTGCAACCAAGAACTTTGAGGGTGCAGCGCTCTGTCCAGGGGGGATTCTCTCAACACTGGGGCACAGGCAGGCAGGCAGCCACTTGGACTTTCTTTTCAGGAAGGAAATACGTTTTCCCGGGCCAGTGCTGCTTGCTGTGGCGTGTGGCCCCTGGCTGTTCCTTCACCTCCCTGAGCCTCCGAGTCCTTTCCGCAGGCTTAATTCCCTCTCCAGAGCCAGCTATGAGAAGCAAACGAGAGAAAACATGGGGACAGCATCCTGCTCAGAGAGAGGCTTCCCGCCTGGACTCAGGCTCCTGCTGGCAGCAGATGAGTCAAGAAGAAAATGAAACGATCCACACACTTCATATCTACCAAAAAAAACCCAGCCCCCCTTCACACACATACACGCACACACACACATACACGCACACACACCACACACATGCACACACACACGCACACCACACACACGCACACCACACACGCACACACACCACACACATGCATACACCACACACACACATACCACATGCATGCACACACACCACACACATGCCACACGCATGCACACACCACACACGCACACACATGCCACACGCATGCACAAACACCACACACACACACACCACACACCACATGCACACACACATGCACACACACACACACACATACACACACGCACACACACACCACATGCACACACACACACACACCACACTCAGGCACACAAAATGAGCTGGGCATGGTGGCAGGTGCCTGTAGTCTCAGCTACTCAGAGGCTGAGGTGGAAGGATCTCCCTCAGCCTGGGAAGTCAAAGCTTCTGCAGTGAGCCATGGTTGTGCCATTGCCTTCCAGCCTGGGCAACAAAGTGAGATGCTGTCTCAAAAAAAAAACAGGAAAGAAAACAAAAGAATCCACGTGGGATCCTGGGACATGATGGGAGAGGGAGGAGGTCCCGGGGGCCCCATGTAGCCCGACCTTTTGGTTTTCTGGGTTTGCCTCCAGCCAACGTTCTTCGCACCAACCTCCTTTCCATCGAGAGCTGGTTGGAGCTGGGTTTCCGCCTCCTGCAGGTCTGACTCACAGCACATTCCGGGCACTGCGGATCCCAAAGCCCCAGCCTCTGACCGCAGACAGGGGCTCAAATGGTAGCTCGGAGGCTTAGAAGAGCCAGGCCACCGTCCCCGTGAGTGACCCCAGGCAAGAAAGCTCAGACGCCTGGCTGCTCCCATGTGACATGGGTGAAATGCATGTTCAAACTCCCTGCATGTGAGAGGCACCGTGGAGGCAACGGTTATGAAATCATCTTGAACCGATAAAAGCTGCTCAAAGGAAAGGCAATTCTCATCACCGTGAGTGAGTCCAGTCTCTGCGTCCCCATTGAAAATTCCACTCTAATCAGTCCACCACTTCTTGCAGGCTGTCACATCGGCACTACGAGCCGGGAGCAGAAATCCCTGACACCACAGTTTACGGTACCTGTGACTTTCCTTTCAGATAGGCCGCTGCAAAGAGCAAGGTGCCTGGAGTCACTGGCGCTGCTCTCCGCCTGGCAGGCAAATCTCTCTCCTCCCCCAGGAATGATAATGCCCCTGAGTCAGCCTGCCTGTCCTCCCCGAGAAACATGCCTTGTCATCAGTCCTGTGAAGTGCCAAAGAGACAAAGCAGCCGCCAGAGGATCTTGTGGGCGCTTTGGCCTCTGTGGCCTCCTGCAGCCTGGTGGAGGCTGGGTCTCCTCCTCCTCTTCTGGGCAGGGTGGCCTTGCCAGAGGTAGATGGACTGGGCCGAGGTCAGTGGGAATGGGCCTTGCTCAGCACAGATTTGGGGAAAACACTCATGAATGTCTCCAAAATCTTTACCCCTAAAGCACTGTCTGAGCAGAGTTTTTACTGACCACAGAAGAGCTCTCTGGGAGCTTGAGTGGACAGTCAGCCACCCTGCGTCCCAGGCAACCTGGTCTCCTGAAGCCCCTTGCTTCTCTGTAGGCTAAGGTTTCCTGCACATGCCGGTGAGGGGTGAACCAAGCCAGCTCCGACATCCAAAGACCCCTGCAGGACCAAGAAAGGCGGGAGTTGCCAAAACGCAGTCGCCTCTGTCCGGAGGCCTCACGCAGGTCCCGTCCTTCCGCTCCGGCTCACCACTCAGCCCAATGGCCTCCAGTTTCATCCGCGTTGTCACAAATGGCAGAATTTCCATCTTTTTAAAGTCTCCATTGTAAGTACAGATCACATTTTTAATCCATGTATTCATTGATGGACGTTTACGGTTTTTTCCACATGTCCGCTATTGTGATGTGAGGTATATAAAACAGCCTAACTAAGAGAAACTAAGAACAGAAGGGTGGTTGCAGGGGCTGGCAGGGCGGTGGAAATTGCAGTCGCTGTTGGATGGATATAAAGTTCCAGTTATCCAATATAACCGTCCTAGAGATCTGCTTCTGTTAAGAGTGTGGACCTCACCCTGTGTTCTTGCCACAATGAAAGATAAAGAAAAAGAAAGACAGTCTCCCCAGTTCCCAGCAGGAAAGCCTTGACCAGCAGCTCCTTCTCTACCTGTGGGTCCACTGCCAGGAGCCGGTGTGCTAACTTCTAACTGGTCCTGAAAGCTCAAGCCCTCAGGAACCTCCGCTCTTTAATCCTGCGTGGAAATCACTTTGCCTGGTTCCCTGGACGCACTGTCAAAGACACATACTTCCAGCAAGAGCAAATCTGTTAAGAAAGAAACACCTGGTTCCCGTCCACTTAGTCGGTGTCTGAGCCTTTGATGTGGCCTCACTCAACAAAATGTTCCTTTACTGGCGGAAATAAAGACATAAATGGCCGCTTGTCCTGCAATGTAACGTCTCAGCGCTGGAAAGGAGACACCGCTGCCAGCCCAGAGCACCTGTCACCTATGGAGGAGCAGAGCACCCACGAGCCTGCACATTGTGCCCACAGTGGGGGTGGCTCAGACAGTGCTGTCTCCAAGTCTCACTGAGCGTGGCATCCATTTCCTCTGGTCTGCATCAGTGTTCAGGCTGGGGAGAGGGAGGAGAGTTGTCTGAATATTCATGACATGCAAATTGCAGGAAGAAAAATTCCCATCGATTCACCTGTTACCTCTCCAGTTTTCTCCTCCAAGCCCTTGGACCAAGCTTCGTCGGCAGAGACGTGCCTTCCCGTGGCGTAAGCTATTATAGTGACAATGGTCTTGCTCTGACAAGGCATTCGAGGGGTGCCATCTTCAAGGCGTCCCGTATTTCCCTGGGCAAGAACCGTGGCTCATAACACATTTAAGGGGAGGAGGTTAACTGATATTTCTTGTGGGAGAGGCAGAGGGTCCCCGAGAAGCAACTGCTAGGGGCTGAGTGGCTTTTTTTCCATCTCTTGCCATTTGTCACTTCGTTTTCTTTATCACACTTTAGACCTTTAAAGTCAGGAACAAGGAGAGATGCAGGGGTGGGTGCGGCTGCCTGCTCACTGCTCCGCTTCGTGCCCCTTATCTGACGGAGATGCAAGGAGGGGGACAGGAGACACCCACCCGTGAATGTGAGCGGGGTTGCTCTGTGAGCTGCCCGGCCGGCTTCTGGACCTGCCCAGTTGCGGGCTGCACGCTCAGGAGGGCCAGGCCTGCGCATGGTTTAAGGCTACGCTACGGCGGTCTTGGAATTCTCAGTTATTGAACAAGGAGCCTCGCGTTTTCGTTTCGTACTGGGATCTTGCCTTAGTCTGTTCCAGCTGCTCTAACAGAGTGTCGTAGACTTGGTGGCCAGCACACCACAGAGATGTCTTTTTCACTAGATAGAGGCGCCAGCAGATTCAGTGTCTGGTAAGACCCTGTTTCTTGGTCACTGTGTCCCCATGTGGTAGGAGAGGCTGGTTAGCTCCCTGGGACCTTTTTAAAAACGGCATTAATTTCATGATGGGGTCCCCTGCGTGACCTAATTACTTCCCACCTTTTAATACCATCATCTTGGACGTTAGGATTTCAACCTATGAATTTTGAGAGGCCCTAAACATTCAGTCCACTATAGCCCTGCTAATTAGGTCTCTGGCCCTGCTTACCGGGGCGCCGGGCTCCATCCATCCAATGTGAAGAGGAAACCCTCCCCGGCTTCAGAAGGAAGCACAGGACCCACTTCTGGAGGTTGGAGGAGTGCTCAGGGACTTCAGGAGGGTCTCCCTTTAGTTTTGGGAGCCCCCAAGGGTGACATTGAGGACCCCCTGGCTGAGAAGATACCTCCAGGACAACCTGGCCATCTGCCCCTCCTGGCCGAGCACCTTGTAGCTCACATTCCCCAGGAGACCAGGGGCAGTAAACAGCTGCAGTCTCACCTCTGCAACCTCAGCTTGCTAGAACCCGAAACAGTTAAGTCATTAACACACACGCAAACGCCACCTTCTCAGAGTGCGGTGACGTGTTCTGAGCAGGAGCACCCAGGGCCACCCAGAACTGCACCGGTTTTGCCATGCGTGCTTTTGGCATTATTGTGACAGTGTCGACTTTGTATAGGGCCCCAGTCGAAACGCTCCCAATCTAGCCCCTCCTGTTTGCTAGAGCGTATTACCTCCGTGGCTAGGATCTGGTCACAGCTCATGCAGTGCATTTCACGGACGTGTCTCTTTCGTCTGATTTAGTCTAGAAGAGTTCCCTTGCTTTAGTTTGACTTGATTTATGTCTAATCATTTGGCACAGTTGTTTACAGAATGCCTCCTAATCTGTTTCCGCACAAGTAAATTCAGGTGAAACCTTTTTTTCTTTTTTTTTTCTTTTTTTTTTTTTTTTTTGAGACAGAGTCTTACTCTGCCGCCCAGGCTGGAGTGCAGTGGTGCAATCTCAGCTCACTGCGACCTCTGCCTAGTGGGTTCAAGCGATGCTCCTGCCTCAGCCTCCTGACCAGCTAGGATCACAGGCGTGTGCCACCAGGCCCAGGTAATTTTTTGTATTTTTAGTAGAGATGGGGTTTCACCGTGTTAGCCAGGATGGTCTTGATCGCCTGACCTCGTGATCCGCCTGCCTTGGCCTCCCAAAGTGCTGGGATGACAGGTGTGAGCTGCCATGCCCGGCCCTGGTGAAACCTTTTTTGTCCAGATACTGAGTCCTTCTCAGTGCACATGATGCTGGTTTGTCTCGTTATGGGCCAGAATGGTGCCCATCTGATCTCCCCAGCAATGGTGCCCACCTGATTTTTCTATCAATAATGCCCACCTGACCTCTCCATCAAAAGGTACTTTTTCCGTGAGTGAGGGAGGGAGTTCTTCACGAGAGTGAGATACTGTTTATGTGTCAGCTCAGGCAGCGGGGTAACCAACACCACACCCCGGGGGGCCTTCAGCAGCCACTGATTTCCTCACAGCCCTGAAGGCTGAAAGTCCAAGATCAAGGTGTCTCAGGGTGGTTTCTTCCGAGGCCTCTCTCTCCTTGGCTTGCAGACGAACGTCTTTTTTCTATGTCCTCACAGGGTCTTCCCGCTGTGGGTCTGTGCCCTGGTCTCCTCTTCTCATGAGGACACCCATCCTGTTGGATTAATGACCTCTTTTACCTTAATGACTGCCTGAAAGACCCACGCTCCAAATATACCACATTCTGAGGTGCTGAGGGGATAAGGACTTCCACATGTGAATTTGCGGCAGGACGCAAGTCAGCCCAAGGCAACCAGCGGCTTCTACCCAAGTCTCCACACCAGTTGACAGCCTTGTTTGACTGCTGTGTTACAATGGTGACTGCAAAACAGGCACATTCCACTCTAGCATCCTCTCATTCCGTGACACCCAGGAGCCTTCTTCTGCTAGAAAGACTTGTTCACTCACCACCCTTTTCCAGACCTTTCTAGGTACCACTACAGACCATGGAGTTTCTTTTAAATCTCAATGTCTAAGCATCTGTCACTAGCATTATTCTTCCAATACTCACATCATCCCACATTGGGCCAGTGGGGTCCCTCAGGCTGTCCCCTGGGCCCCCACTTCTCTTTGGAGTCAGGCTGGAGTGCAGTGGTGCAATCTCGTCTCACTGCAACTTCTGTCTCCCGAGTTCAAGCAATTCTTTGCCTCAGCCTCCTGAGAGCTGGGATTACAGGTGCATGCCACCATGCCTGGCTAATGTTTTGTATTTTTAGTAGAGATGGGGTTTTACCATGTTGGCCAGGCTGGTCTCGATTGCCTGACCACAAGTGATCTACCCACCTCTGCCTCCCAAAGTGCTGGGATTTCAGGCATGAGCCACCACACCCGGCCTGTCCATGGGCCCTGCGCTTGCTTGCCGGCTGGCACAGCAGGATGGTCCAGGACCCCCGTGCTCTCCCTGCCCCAGACATGAAATCAGCCTCTTCTCCGTGACGTGCTGGGCCCTGTTAGTGGGGAGCAGTGTTCAGAAACGGAGGTCTGGGCACGGGGGTTCCATTTTGTTTTGTTTGCTTCTAGGACCTTTCGGAGACATGTGTTTTTGAGGGAATTTAGATTTTCAGAGATCTTTTAACTAGGTTTTATTTAAAAACCCAGTTACAAAAGAATTCAAATGTCCTTGAGGCCACATTTTGTCATACACAGAGAAACATATTAAAGGCTGAAGAAAAACAGAGTCTCTACATGGGGAAAAGCCAATGGTGGGGCCTCCCAGGACCCCTTGCCTGGACTAAACGTATTTGAAATTTATAAACATTACGAAGGAGACACTGCGTCGTGATTGCTGCATATTTGGAAATGACTGTAAACGTTTGCCCAGAGGGAAAGCTGCAAGTCCGTGGAACGGCGCAGGGAGAAGGTTTTGCAAGGTATTACGACAGGGCGGAAAAAGGGGTTTGTGAATGTCGGTGCAGGTAAACACGCAACAACCCCCATTGCCTTAGGAAATGATGGGTTTTGCTTCACCAGCGATGGCCCCGGAATGAGATATTGCAAGGAATGAAAATGTTAGTTTCCTCCTCAGATGTTCTTCTCCAGCCCCTCGAGGCAGAGGTCTGCCCACACCTCTGTGTCCCCTGCAGCTCGGCGTCACAATCAGGCCATGGACCTGGCGGCGCCGTACCCTGGACTCTGACTTCTTTGAGATCTAGATCTTGGGTATCTACTCTTTGTCAGGCCTGCAGATGCAATGAAAAACATCACTAGAACAAAGAAACACAGCCCCACATCAGCTCCACGGAGTCTGGGGGTCCCGTGGAGGAAGCAGAAAATTGACAGATGACACAGCATAAAAGATCCCACTGCTGGCCGGGCACAGTGGCTCACATCTGTAATCCCAGCACTTTGGGAGGCTGAGGCGGGCCGATTACAAGGTCAGAAGATGGAGACCATCCTGGCCCATACGGTGAAATCCCATCTCTACTAAAAATACAAAAATGAGCTGGGCGTGGTGGCTCATGCTGAGGCAGGGGAATCACTTGAACTTGGGAGTCAGAGGTTGCTATGAGCCGAGATCGTGCCACTGCTGAGAGTGCAGGAGTGACTGAGAGGGGCTCCGTATGATGGAGGCAGCTGATGGTCCAGCCGGTGGGTGCTGGGGGAAGTCGCAATTGCACCGACATCTCAAGAATGAAAGGATTTGGGGAGAAGGAACAAAGAGCGGGCCAGGCAGGACCGCTAACATCTGCTGAGAGCTTGAGTGAGGGTGTGAGGAGGGGCAAGGTGGAGTGTAAGGAACATAGGAGACAGAGGGAGGCCTCACAAGGAGAGCAGACTGTGGAAGGGGGTGGTAATGGAAAGGAAGCAGGGCTGGCTTTGTTGTTGAATGACTTTAAGAAGGGTCTGGAGAGTGCTGAGTGGACACTGACCCCCCACTGCCAATACCTACCCTGATGAGGAGGGTCTCTGTTTCTCAGAACCCTCGGGCTTCTGTCTATGGACTAAATTGTGCCCTCCTGAAATTCATATGCTGAAGCCCTAACCCCAGGTATGCTGGTATTTGGAAGTGAGACCTTTGGGAGGTAATCAGAGTTAGGGTGGGGCCCCCGTGATGGCACTGGCGTCTTCACAAGAACAGGAAGACAGACCAGAGCTTTCTCTCCACTGTGGGAAAACAGTGAGAAGGCTGCCTTCTACAGACCGACAAGAGAGCCCGCCCCAGACACGGAATCTGCCAGCAGCACCCTGATCTCTGATCACTCTGCAGCCTCCAGAGCTGTGGGAAGAAATGTCTGTTATTGAAGCCACGAGTCTGCAGTGTTTTCGTTGTCAAGAGCAGCATCTGGGCCACGGTTACGGTTCTGAAGGACAGTGGCAATCCAGAGCATGGACTTGCACCTATTGAGTCTGAGGTGCCTTTGAGAAGTTTAAGGGAGATGCCAAGAGGCACAGGATGCGGCTGCCCCTCTGTATCCGGCACCCCTGGGGCCTGCACGCGGCGGTTAGTCCCTCGGTTTACGTTTGCTTACGTCGACTTCAAGGGGCGGGGCTGTTGTTTTGAGTTCATAAAGGTCAAGGGTAAAATCTTCCCGGATGTGGGACCCGTCTCTGAGGAGGGGATGCTGGATACATCCTGGGGCCCTTGGATGTCATGTCCAGTTTTGTTTGGGCCAGTTAGATTGACCTTGCTTAAACAAAGACGTTCTCTTCAAGTTTCAGCTTCATCGCCACAACCAGCGAGGGCATTGACCCTGAACTCCACTGCAGAACCCCAGAGGTATTTCACTGTTCTTTCTTCTTTGTACACGCATTAGCTGCTGGAGACACGGAGACAAATACAACAGGCAGAGCCAGGCTCTTGGGGAGCTTGTGATGCTGACATGACATAGCGAACAGAAGGCAGGTTTGAGCCACGTGGTGATGAGTGATTTGAAGCAGAATAAGACACAGTAAGGGTGGAGAGGGGCCTGAGGGTGGCGTGCAGGACGCGTCTTCAGGGAGAAGATCTGAGGAAATGGGATTTGAAGGAAAACTCAAAGGCTCTAGAGTAGACACATGCAAATCTCGAAAGATGGAAGGGGCTATTTCAAAAGGCAACCAGAGCCCTACTTTAAATTAATCCTGATCATTGAACATTTGTGGGTGTTTCTGGATTCCCGGAGGCCATGGCTTTTTCTGAGGTCTCCATCTTGTAGTGGTTCTTGTTAACAGTCTTCGAAAAGAACCATCATGGATTTGGGAAAGGGTCAGAGGACGTGAGCAGCAGACTGCAGCGGGGATATGAGGGCTTCTGTAGGAGGATGCAACTATTTAAGGGCAGCTTACACATTTTGGGAGGCCGAGGCGGGTGGATCACTTGAGGTCAGGAGTTCAAGACCAACCTGGCCAACATGGTGAAATGCTGTCTCTACTAAAAATACAAAAAATTAGTCAGGCATGGTAGCACTGGCCAGTAATCCCAGCTACTTGGGAGGCTGAGAGAGGAGAATTGCTTAAACCTGGGAGGTGGAGGTCGCAGTGAGCCGAGATCATGATATTGCACTCCAGCCTGGGTGACAGAGCGAGACTTTGTCTCAAAAAAAAAAAAGCAAAAAGCCACAGAGTGAAAATGTTTCCAATATACTCTCTCTCATGCCCCTGCTGTTATTGTGGAATTGCTTAAATATTCCTTTATATCAAATCTCTCGGGTACTCACCAAGCCTTAAGAGATTATCTGAGGGGGAAATGTAACTCACACCTAACCTCAGACCATTAACTAACAGAAGTGGTCGTACTAAAATAAATGCTGCAGAAGGAGTTTTGATGAATAAATGAGCCCCGGAGTCCTGTCATGCTGTTAAAGGGAGTCTGGAGTTCTTTCCTGCCACTTGGGGTTGACTCGGTGAAAGTAACCCGACCCCTGGCAAAGCATGCTTAGACCTGTCGTCAGAGGCACGCAGGAGGCCGGATGCGGACTTGGTGTCACCCGGCATGGCAGGAGAATTTGCTGCACATGCTGTTTCCAATTGCATTTCCACGTCAAATCATCGATTGTGCTCTTTAGTGGGATTCCCAACAAAATGTTGTGTCGTAAAGAATTTGACTAGCCTTTGTCCATAGTTCCCGAGGAAGTCTCCAAATCCTTGGAATTTTCCTAACCATTGGACTGTCTTTGTTGTTCATTAACTTTTTGGGTAACATGTGCATTTGTGACAACAAGATGAGGTGGCCCAGGGTGGGTGCTGGTCACCAGAAAGGCCTATCTTGTGATGGGAGGGTCGGGGCTTTGAGCCTGGTGATGCCAGCCTGGAGGAGGAAAGAAGGGGCTGCCGAGTGAGTTCAGTCACCTGGCCAAGCATTTCATCAACCATGACCATATCATGAAACCCTGATAAAAATTCTGGATCCTCCACCTGGGGGTAGGAAAAAAAAATTCTGGATGCAGAGGCTTGCTGAGCACGTTCATGCACCTGGAGAGTGGCCCCTCACTCCACAGGGAGAGGCCGTGGGGGGTCTGTGTCTGAGACCCTCTCAGACCTGGCCCCCCTATGTCTCTTCATTGGGTGGTTCTTGAGTTGCATCCTTTATAATAAAACTCTCATCATAAGTGTACTGCTTTTTGAGTGCTGTGAGTCATTCTAATAAACTATTAAACCTGATGGGCTCATGGGAAGTGCTGAATTTGTAACCAATTGACCAGAAGTGCAGGCAGCTGGGGCCTCTCAGAGTGCATCTGGTATCTGACATGAGAGCAGCCTTGTGGAGGACCGAGCCTTCCACCTGCGGGGTCTGTGCTAACTCCAGGTGTGAGTGTGAGAACTGAATTGCAGCGTGAGAGCCGGGGTTAGACGGGTTGCAGTGGAAACAGAATTAAGTTGGCTTAGGTGTTGTCGTGTGTTCCTGCCAATGGATTGGGGTTCCAGAGTCCAGGTTCTGATTTAATCAGTTCACCTGACTAAATCCCGACTGCTGGACGGGCTCCAGAACCCATGATGGAGCGATAACATGGGACTGGGTGCAAAAATCAGAGCAACAACCTCCAAATCAGAACTGATTCATCTTGTCATCACCAAGGCCAAGAGAGAAAAGGGCCCCTACCACGAGCTGACAACATTCCAGGATGGTGAGTCACACTCACAGGCCATAGAAAGGAAAACAATCTTAGTTGGGAGATTGGGGTCCCCAAAATAGTTGGCTTTCAGAAAGCTTGGCTGAGGGTGCGTGCACATTTCCCAAGCATCACGGTTCTGTTCCTGGCTTGGGAGTGCGGGGAGTCACTGTCACGAGAGGGCAGCCGAGTGGTCTGCAGGTGCGTCTCTTCCTGGTCCCTCTTTGCTCTCTGGAAGAAAACTCAGAACACTGCACCACGCCACTGCATCTGCAGTGGGAGTGCGTGCATGTGTGTGTGTGTGTGTGTGTGTGTGTGTGAGATAAAGAGTGTGCATGTGTGTGTGAAAGTGTGCACGTATGTGTGAGTGTGTATGTGAGTGCAAGCGTGCCTATGTAAGTCTGTATGTGTGTGTGCATGTGTGGGAGAATATGTGTGTATGTGTGTGAGTGTACAGGGGTGTATATGTGCATGTGCAAACATGTATTTGTGAGAGTGTGTGACTGTGTATACCTGTGTGTTCATGCATGCGAGTATATATGAGTGTGTGTGTGAGTGTGTATATCTGTGAATGTGTATTGTGTGTGTCTGTGTGAGTTGTCTGTATATGTGAATGCACATATGTGTAAAAAGTGTGTGAGTGTATGGGCATGTGCAAGTGTGTGTGTGAGTATATGTGCATGTATATGAATGTGTGTGCATGTTTATGTGTATATGAGTGTGCATGTGTGAGTATAGGTGCATGGATGTACAGGGGAACGTGTATGTTGTATGAGTGTGGGGGTTATACGGGTGTGATGTGTGAAAGTGTGCATGAGAGTGAGTGTGCATATATGTGCGAGTGTATTTTAGGGTGTATGTGTGTTACTGCATAAATAAATGTGTATATTATATAAATGTGTATGCACAGGAATGAGTGTATATGTATTGTGAGTGTATGTATATTGTATATAATGAGTGGTATGTATATTGTGAATGTGTGTATGTATATATGTATCTATGTGAGTGCATATTTGTGTGAGTACGTGAGCATGAGTGTGTGTGTGTGCATGTGAATGTGTGTACATGTATATGTGTTTGTGTATGTTCGTGCATATTTGTGTGAGTACATTGTGAGTGTGTATAAGTGTGTATGTGCATGTGAATGTGTGTACATGTATGTGTTTGTGTATGTTTGTGCATATTTGTGTGAGTACGTTGTGAGCGTGTATGTGTGTGTGTGTGTGTGCATGTGAATGTGTGTACATGTATATGTTTATGTTTGTGCATATTTGTGTGAGTACGTTGTGAGCGTGTATAAGTGTGTGTGTGTGTGCATGTGAATGCGTGTTCGGATGTGCATGTATGTGCAACTGTGCATGCACTGGTGTCACCCACATCGGGATGGCCCCTCCACTGCCTCACGATCTCGTGTCCGCCCTGGCCTGCACAGGGGACACCACAACTCCAAAGGACTGAAGGTGAAAAGCGGTTCTGAGTGGCAGGTGCAAAGCCGGCAGTCTGACAGTGGAGAAATTCTCCTGCCTCCAGGACCTCCTCACTCTTTGCTTTTTCCTTTTGCATTATCGGGGGCTGGGAGGCAGCTCTCCCTTCCCAGGTCGGGGTTTGGAGGGAGCCTCACTTAGGGAGAGCGTCGCCCGCTCATGAGTCAAGACGGCTTTTCAAGCATTCCGCATCCTCCCGACTTTCCAAGCTGCTGCCAAACCCAGGCCTGGTGAGTGACAAGCCCCAGCAATTTATCATGAGTTCTGCGACCTCCAGAACAATCCATCAGTGACAGAGGAAGTCAACAGAGCGATGACAACTTGCTGTTTACCCACAGTGTATGTTTTATCAACTTCCCGGCATCTGGTCCCAGTGTCAATATCCTCTTATTCATTCTTCCCATTCGAAAGGAAGGGATTGAGGCTCAAGTAAAGAAACACGGCTCCTTTATGCCCTTCTTATGCCGTATAGCGCCTTTACCATGTTCTCCATCTTACAATGGACACTGTATATTATATGTGTTTTATATGCGTATGCATGTATAATGCCTAATATGTACAGTGTACACACACACAGGCTATGTATAGCAAGACACGTGTGTGTATATGCATAACACAGCCCTGTGTTCATTCGTTCTCAGCGTGTCCATCGGTCCACAAACACCTTCTTTCCGTTTCTCTATTCTCCGTTTCTTGCGTTACCCACTCCCCCACCCCACCGCCCTCCACACACACACCCTGCCAAGGGCAGAAGGCAAAGTCACGAAGGAACCCAGGGTCTGGCGGAAACGGAAAGTCACAAAGGAACCCCAGGGTCTGGCGGAAACAGCAAGGATGTCTGTTTGGCTTTGTACAAGGACAGTTGTTCATTTTCAAAAATCTATAGAAACATAGAGACAGGGCTAATTCCTTCTACCTGGGGATACAGGAAAGACTCGGTTCAGCCTGGCTTGGAGGACAGAAGAATCAAGATGGGCAAAGACGGGGCCACTCAGAGTGGGGCAGCTGAGATGAAGACAGGCACGACAGGCCCTACTCTGTGCCCCCAGGTCTTCCATCCACCCCCGGCCTCCCCCGGTCCCCATCCTTGAAACCAAAATAATATCCCATGCCTCGGGCAATGAAGGGAAAAGAAAGAAACGGGATCATTAATCTTAGTGTCACATTTGCCTTCTCCACAAGTCCCAAGTGGCAAAGGGAGGAGGAGGGGGCGTGGGGCGTGGGTCAGGTGTTCGGAGGGCTCTGTGGCCACCTGGTGGCTGGACGTGTCTCCCCCACTGGCTGAGCTCCCTGCCCAGCTCCTAGGGCAGACTGCCCAGGACAAGGCCAGGGGAATACCCGCCCCTCTTTGGGCAGGGATGGAAATTGTTGGGATGAAAGGGGAAGGAACACAAGAACTCCAGCTTCTGGGCTGTCGGAGCCTAGACCCAGAGTTACAAATCCATGGAGAGGAGAAAAGGGAGAGGCAGCGCCTCATCCAGGAGCTGCAGGGGCCTGCATGGGGGTGGGACCTTGGCTTTGCCTCTTGGCCCCCACCCTGCTTGGTGGATTTTGGATGTCCCAGCATGAGGACCCAGCCACATCCCAGACACTGCTCCAACCTCAGGTTACAAACATCAGTGGCTGACACTGCCTCGGTCCCAGACGTGAGCCAGGGTACCTCAGGCTGCAAGCCTCTCCGCTGTCTCCCGCAGCAGGTCAGAAGACCATGCTGCCATCTGGACAAGCCCGTGGAGGACATTCTTCCTGGACCTTCTGGTCAGAGGCCAGTGGGCCCCTCCCCACCCAGAGCTGAGGTCCAAAGCTCCCCCAGAGAGCCAACACCAGATGAGACCCTTCAGGGAGGCCGAGAGCATTTCCCCCTCTCAAATTCCATCCTTTCATTCTGCGGATATCTGGGAGTGTCTACTGTGGACCCAGCTGTCCATGACCAGCCATACAAAGGAGACATGGCCCCTGCTCTGGGGAACGCCAACATCTGTGCAGTTCCGAACACATTCTAGATCTGTCTGAAGGGCTCACATGTACTAATTATTTGCAAATAACGGCAAGTGTCATTGGCTCTTAAAAAGCAGAAGTGCTCATGGGATTTTATGGGATGGGGATGAGTCATGTTGGAACCTGAGCACTGCGGATCCGGGGCCTCACTGGACGCAGCCCCTCTCACAGATGGGACAGCCTGGTGGGGCAGGGAGGCAGTGGATAAAGAGAGCACTTCCACAAATGCACTGAGGGCAGCATGTGCCAGAAACAGTGCAGAGGGACAGGGCCACGAGGACCTGCTAAGAAGAGAGGACATTTAAGCCCAAAGTGTAGAACAAAGAGGAGCCAGCTGCACAGAAATGTGGGCATGAGGGTCCCAGGCAGAGGGCACAGCAGGGGCATATGCCTCAGGCTGGGAAGCAGCTTGATGTATTCAGATAGTGTGGTGGGTTGGACAGTGTCCCCCCAAAACTTGAGTCCACCTGAAACCTCAGAACATGACCTTCTTTGGAACAGGGTCTTTGCAGATATAATTGGCCAGGATGACATCATCCTTGATTAGGGTGTGCATTAGTCAGGGTTCCCCAGAGGGACAGGATGAACGGGATAGAGGTGTATATGGAGGGGAGTTTATTAGGAGTTTTGACTAATAGGATCACAAGGGGAAGTCCCACAATAGGCCGTCTGCAAGCTGAGGAGCAAGGAACCGGTCTGAGTCCCCAAAACTCAAAAGTAGGGAAGCTGACAGTGCAGCCTGCAGTCTGTGGCCAATGGCCTGAGAGCCCCGGGCAAACCACTGGTGGAAGTCCAAGAGTCCAACAGCTGAGGAACTTGGGGTCTGATGTTCGAGGGCAGGAAGCCCCCAGCACAGGTGAAGACTCAGCCAGTCCAGTCCTTCCACGCTCCTCTCTTTATTCTAGCCTCACTGGCAGCTGATTGGGTGATGCCCACTCAGATGGAGGCTGGGTCTGCCTCTCCCAGCCACTGACTCACATGTTCGTCTCCTTTGGTGACACCCTCACAGACACCTCCAGGAACGATACTTTACATCCTTCAATCCAGTCAAGTTGACACTCAGTATTAACTAGCATAGGGTGGACTCTAACTTCTTTTGTTCTTTATGAGGAGAGTAGAAGCGTGGGATGATGGAGGCAGACAGGAGTCCTGCAGCTAAGGACATCAGGAGCCCCAGGGAGCTGGACGAGGCAGAGAGGGTCTTTCCCTACAGCCTTTAGAGGAAACTTGGCCCTGCAGACACCCTGACTTTGAACTTCTGACCTCCAGAGCTATGAGAGAATACATTTCTATTTTTAAACTACCCAGTTTCTGGTAATTTATTATAGCATCCCCAGGAAAGTAATGGGGACAGGAAGGAGAGCACGATGCCTAGGGTCATGCTGAGAAGGGAAGAGGGGCACCAAATAAATCCCAGAGGTCAAGGTCCATATGGGCTTGGATTTCTGTCACAGGGCAATGGGGAGTGGCTGAAGGGTTAAAGTGGGGCCATGTCATGACAAGGTGGCTGCTATCATTGTGTAAGAAGGCAGCGGTCCTCGCCCTGCAGAGACCAGGAGGCAGCCTCTGCTCACATGCAGACAAGAGGTGGCATGTGCACATAAGCTCTGACTCGACTGGGCAGAAGGATGCAGGCAGACCTGAGTACTGTTGTCAGGGGTCCCCAAGACCACCCTCAGGTTCACGCATTTGCTAGAAGGACTCAGAATTCAGAAGAGATGTGATACCAATGGCTACGGTTTAGGGCAGTGAGCAGATACAGACTATCACCTGCAAGGGCGTGAGTCCAGGGGAGGTGAGGCGCAGGGCTGCCAGCTGTCCTCACCGCGGAGTCTCCAGGGGAGGTGAGGCGCAGGGCTGCCAGCTGTCCTCACCGCGGAGTCTCCAGGGGAAGTGAGGCGCAGAGCTGCCAGCTGTCCTCACCGCGGAGTCTCAAGGGGAGGTGAGGCGCAGAGCTGCCAGCTGTCCTCACCGCGGAGTCTCCAGGGGAGGTGAGGCGCAGGGCTTCCAGCTGTCCTCACCGCGGAGTCTCCAGGGGAAGTGAGGCGCAGGGCTGCCAGCTGTCCTC